>OY796683.1:23742352-23934852 GCA_963680715.1 Tetragnatha montana
TGCGTAATTCTCCTCAATGGGTGTCGGTCCAAACTGACGAGCCCAAAAGAATACGAAAGGAACGATATAGGAAAAAAAGAGCGATCGGGAGATCTCTGGAGGAGATTGGGGATGGCCGACAGACCGTGTCACCCAAACGTGACAAAAGCGACACCTCTGTCTGCGTGAAATTTAAACCTCGGAGGTGGGAAAGGGGTAGTGGGTGGTGTCCGGGACAGTCCACGCTTCGATGGGCCCGGATGTTGTGCAAGATTGGGTCGCCAAATTTGTTGCTTGTCACGTAGGACGCTTTTTAACGTCGTTATGCTATGGGAATGATTTGAGTTGGATTGTAGGAAAAGGGCATTTTGTGGTGGACAATGATACTAATCTGAGAGAAGTCGTTGGCAATGAGCGTTTTCATTGAGAGATGATACCAGAGAGGTGCTGTTCGGAACTTGTTTATGAAGGGAGTCGTTATGGGCAAAAAGATGGTGGAACTTCGATGGTGATTCGGGACTCGTAAGATCATTTTCATCGAACTACGCCGTTTTCAATTTTTAAAACTCGTCTTCTGCTGCAAATTAGTGGCATTACCGGACGCACAACCCGTAAAATACTGGAGAAATATTGGACACTTTCGAGTTCTGAGAACTCTGGGAAATAAGGGAAAAGTGTTGTTTTAGTTTTGAAAATTAAAATGACTTATTTCAGCCTTCTGAGCTTATAAAGAAACTTTTGCAAAACTGCTTGAGTGCCTTTTGTGAAACTTTAAATTTAATAACATCGATTCATTGGTTTAGAATTATAGTGCATTTCAAAGGAATTCATCTTTTACTCGAGAAGTCGAATTTTTGCCTTCATGATATTTTTACTAGGTAGTTATATTTAATAACTAGTGCGACGTGTTATTATAAGATTGTCCTGAAGCACAAGGAAGGATCCAGGAGATGGTGAACATGGGCGAATTTATAAGTATCATAGGCTGACAATGTCTCTCTCAATTCTTTTTTTAGTTTTCTATTTTTGAAAAAATAAATGATGTATATATCCATCAGGAATCGCATGTCCCCCTGGATGGTGATCCTAAATCCATCCAAGATGTCACGATATGGATACTCCCTGAAGAGAATCATGTGCATAATGAACTGAAGACAAAATTTCTCGACAAATCAGATTTTTGGAAGACCAATCATCAATTCACCAGAAGGAAAAAAAGACCAATCATCAAAATTTCGAAAATTTTCCCTACATTTTAACAGTGAAAGATGTTTTAAAATTCCTGGCGCCCCACATGTCAAACTTGGGTCCTTCTCTTCGACGCAATCACAGTTGAACAGTAGCTGTATCCAATGGTATTGCGTGGGGTACCTCATACCTCATGCATCAGAAAAAATGTGAAACCCTCCCTACCTTCAAATTACCGTGCATTTTCTCGACAAACCCAATAACAATATTACCAAACACTGTATAAAAACGCAAACAATCCGATTCGCATGTCATAAGATTTCTATCGTTTTACCAACCTCTCACGTCCAAACAGAATTCCGCACACTTTTTCGCTATATACCGAAAATGCCTTTTTTTCAATAGAGCTCTGGCACAACAATTCCCCCTCTATTTAAAGAACACAGATTCGATAACTCGATGGACAAGTATTCTATTAGGTCCCTCTGAGGGAGTTGGTAATGGAAGGAAATGGAGGAATCGCGTGCCAGTGTCTCCATGGCATGACACATGATGATTGATTCCGAATGTTTTTTGTTGCTTTTTTAAAACTGTGTGTCAACTGAGCTTTCAGGGCGGTGGAGTTTCTCAAGAAAGGGAAAGCAGTGGTGCAAAGAGGTGGGCTCTTTTTCTTTCGAAGGGATGGGACAGGCCATTCTCACAATCGCGTAATCTCATGAGATATCTCATATTTAACTTAAAGTCTGGCCTTGATTTTATCATCAGTTTTACATTCATTTGAATAATGTTTTGGAAATAATGTAGGAATTCTCCTACCTAAAAGAATTTGTTAAAAATATGTATCTCTTATCATAAAATAAATTATACCTCCCATATACTCCACCAGGCGCGGATCCAGCATGGCTCCTAGTTTCCTTTACAGTTTCTTCACGATTAATTTTTACAGTGTACGTCACTATTGTGAGCTTCCCTAGCCTTATTCTTCTAATTGGGCATGGACATTGGGCAAGCTGTTTCTGATTGCTTTGAAAACAGCATTTAACATAAAAATTAGGGAATATCCTTAAAAACTGTTGGGACATTCCCCCCATGACCACCTAAACCTACATCTTTTCTACATGGCCGTACCATAAGAAATCTTATACATGGAAACGGCGCTTAAGGGTCTACCACCCCGACCACCGTTACAGGGCAAGAAGACCCTGTCGTGCGCATCCTGACAAGAGTTGGGTCTTCGGCAGAGGACCCATCCGCGCGTGACGCCACCGAATCCGCAGGCAAATCACGCGCGTCTGACACCGTCTTCCATCTCCTTTGGCGGTTAGATGATGGACATGACGGATCACGATGATTGTTTCCTAACTCTGCGATTTGCTTTTCTTGAGGGGTGTTTTGGAGGTATTAACCTTTTGAGTGAGGGAGCATAAAAGTATCATGTTTGGTTTTCCATTGAGTTTTACGTAAGTTCGAGGGTTTTCATTCTGTGGTTAAGAGATAAGTTTAGTAAGGAAAAAATACTCTTGGTGTGAATACAGGATGCGGCATAAGACATAAAATAATTAAGAGATGAATACTTTTAGGTACTAAGTTTGTATAGTGTAAAAAATGATCGTAAAATACTGAAAATCTCTGGCAGCAAAAGTTTCCAGAGCTTTTCTGTAACACGATTTTTCTCATTTACCGCTTTCAAAAGATTCTCCGAAAGTTACAAACGGCCATATTCACAGCCATCGGCGTCGCGTTTTACAAGTAGCTAAAGAAAGATATGCCAGACAAGTGCCAGTATGTCATTCGTTTCGCAAATATTTAATTCCACTCACGATATAAAAGTGATAAATAATTATTCTATATGGAAGAGGTATCTTGGCATTCAGAGAGAAGTTTATAATTTTTTTTATAAATGCCGAATGACGCCTTATGACCATTTTTTGTCATCATAATACATTACGTAGTGTTATAAGCACGAACTATCAACACTTATCGAAACATCGGTTCAATAAATATGATAACATATTTCACATTACTATTTACCTATCATGCGTTCAATAAAAATGAAATACGTCCCATAAAACTCACGTAACCACAGTCAACATTTACCCAATATTCGTTATGATACCTAACAATGCCAAAACAAACTGATACGCTACATAAACATCATTCCAGCTCCAAATATGACGATAAATAACGCTAAACCTCATTCGATACCCCATTCCTATAAATGAAATTGACACAACCTTATAAAAACCTCACGAAATCAGCTTGTCACATCGAAAGGATTGATAGTTCAGCACACACGCTTAATGATATTCAAGCCACCCTTATTGATTAGGACACGGCCACCCTGTCCCAACCCCGACTATCCACCCCTATATACGCCGAACTTCATTTTAATCCATTACCGCACATGTCAACACTGTCGCGAACTAGGCGACCGACCGTGTTTGCTCTCTCCCTTGCCTGGAATCCTTGTTGCCTGGGTGTCAGGAAAAGGACACCGTTGTTAATGGACGGTATAAGTGTTTCCGTGCATGGTGGAAAAAAAGCTCTGGAAGCGTGTTACGCTTGCATTAATGAATAAAATCGGCAATTGCAGAGGGCCGTGTATCATTGCCAAGTGTTTTGCATGAAGTCCAAGTGTCGCGCCAATCACTTATTCATGGCCTGCTTAAGTCAGTATCGATTTTGGAATGTGGATTGGAATTGGTTTTAGTACCTGGGACCAGGGCGGTTGTACCAGGTATAGACTCGAATTCGTGGATATGTTTAATGCATGAGAGTTGGTGGAGTGATATTTATTTGGAATTTAATGTGCATCTGTGAACATCGAAGACAATTTCATTTAGGTGTTTTTTGAGGGTTTATTTTTGTGACGCATGGTTTTTGGTGTTGATGATTTGGCATTCGTGTTTACTGGAAAATTTCCGATAGCTTTTCAATAATGTTTTATTACTTCCAATATTTTTAATCAGTTACAGCAACAATAGCACTGGAGGAGATATCTCTACTTTGTTCCTCTCGGTGCAGGCCTGTATAATGTACCACTTGAATGTTTCATGTGGACATCAGACCTTTACAAAAATTTGAGAAGTGAGCCAAAGCATATTTAATAAAGAAATTAAATTAGTCTACTGAATATCGAAGATCTGTTTTCTATGAAAAGTGACTATTAATTCTGAAATAATAAAAAATATTGAATTACGAGGTTCTCATATTTACCAAAGAAGCTTTCAAGAGTTAACTGCTTAGAAGAGTTCTATAAGGCTAGAGTACCTATATGGCTTAAAAAGAGTTTTTATAAAAGACATAAACGAAAACCCTCACTGAATTTCTAATTTGTTTTGATAAAATATGCATTTGTGAACAGAGCAAACATTCTGTTTTTAAATTATGCATCTTTTCTCTCTATTTATTGAATCAGTTCTAGTCAAAATTTTATAAGCTAATTCAGTTAAATTTTATAAAAATAAGACCGATAAAACACTCACAAACTGCTGGAAATTGTAGAAACCTACAGGGACATTAAGCAACCAACTAAAAGAATTCAAGGGGGGAATGCCCTTTTCTACTTCCATTAAAAAGATCTCAGTGAGAATTGTTAGAACAATGTATATAACTACTCACTCCATTAAAATACATGTGTGATGTGATGATAATTTGATGATACTTTTATGTATCAAGAATAAAGATAAAGATGGTTACGACTATACATTTTTCATCAAAAACTCTTACAATATTAATATATTTCCACCTAAATACACGTCTAGAAAAGTTCAATAACAAGTCCTAATGCGTACATCTGAATAATTCTTCAATCACCCAACACTTTTCAAGCCAGTTGCCGTGATTGGAGTGATAGTTGTTAGGTAAGCAACACAAGAGGACCCCTCATTACACTGTACTGTGAAATTTATATGACTCCATTACTAAAGGACAACGAGTTTTGACAAGTTGATTAGCATATATATTGGGTTTAAACACTGGCCTGGTTTGTTCTGATTGATTACGTAACAAGGGCCCTTTGCACAAACGATTTGAGTTTGAAAGGGATCATTCTCCAAATTCTAATTTCCAAAGCCCGATTCATCCATTCAGACAGGTTTAAAAGAAATAGAAACACACACAGGAGAAATAAATTTCAGAAGAATTAAGGCTTTCAATTCATAAAATTGAGTTTGTGGTGATAGACAAACAAAAGCTCTTGATAGAAAAAAAAATTGGCTAAAAAAGGAAAGAGTTAAGGAAACACTCTCATTTCCTTTAAAAACGTAACATAGCAGTTAAGAAAAGTGCTTAAAAAATTTGAATTTCTTAAAAATTTAAAATTTGCTTGGAAATGGAAATTTCTTCTAAACACAAATTTACATTACCATCACTCATATTTAATACACTTTTAATGTTAAAAATACACGTTTTATTTAAAAAATAATCTCTTTTAGTAATGTTTCTTCAAATACCATTAATAATATCCTTAAACACCTAATGTATTTCATATTAATTAAATTGTATAATCCTTAAATCTATCCTTTTGTATTTCGAATTAAACAATTCCATACCTCTATCATCACTAGCCAAGTGATCATGTCTAGCCATAATCCTAGGTAATTTTTGGATTAGTATTGAAAAGGTATTGTCAAGTATCAAATATTTGAATAACAAAGTATCTAGGCAAAATGTAGGAAATGTCTCCTAGTTCTTTAAAATCAAGCCCTTTTAAATTTTTTAAATAAGTGATGAGAATGTGGATACCTAAGTATCAATACCTAAAAATTAAATATATTTGAATTTTAACATAACATAATATAGCAACCTTTGAGATTATACTAACACCTTAAAGTTCCCTAAAAAATAAATACACATTCAGAATCAAATACCTAAGCACCCAATGATAATGATAATGATAATAACGGTTCTACATTTCCTTGTGATCACAAAAACTTCATCTTTTCAAAAAGCGTCAGACCACATCGAATTTAATCTCTTCGACGACATTCAAACCATTTCCAGACGTAGTCAGTCACAAAGCAAACCCAATCGCGTGCAAATGGGAATCATCATTGCCAAAACAAAAAAGGAAAAAAAAACATTGGGAAAATAATGCCGTCAAAAAAAGGGCTCGCGCCGCCGCCATTGTCCGGACAACGACGTGTTAAGTCCGGATAATCCGGTCTCCCCCCTTCCTTTAAGCGGATTTACCGGTGATCAATGGAAAGGCTTGTTAAGGAGGGTCATCGGTGCGTCGAGTGTCGTTCATGCAAGGTCGTGCGAAAATTACAATAGAAAAGGGAAGGTGTTGTGTAATGGCTTTTTAAAGATGCGAGATTGCGAAACAACTTTGGTTATCATTTGCTATGGCAGGGGCTCCTAAGTAATGGCCCCCGACAGCTCTTAAAATGTAGCATGCGGAAGTTGACTAAAATTTCACGGTTAACGGTTTGACTTTTTTAATAGGATACAATCAGTCTCCATCGTCTTCAAGTATTTATCTCTCTATATATAATGAAGGTGTCCCTGGGTTCCTGCCTGGGTTCCTGGGTTCCTGCCTGGGTTCCTGGGTTTGTCCGGAACAGATTTGGCTCAATTTCTCCAAAACTACCCGTCCGAATCGAACCAAACTTGGTACACATACGTAAGGGGACGGGGGAAAGACAATGACATCATTTCCAAATTTCTAAAACCACCCCTTCATCCCCTTTAAGGCCTTTTTGTAAAATTCACCTTACTTCTCCGCTAAAGAAGATCTGTTTAACTCGCATTGTTGCAAATAATACAACAAAAACAATTTTAAACATAAAACAAAGTATTTAAAGATAAAACTTGGCTAAAATTGTTTTAAAAAGGTTATTAATAATTTAAAAAATTAAAAACGGCCCTTATAAAAAACTTTATAACAGTATTTTCTTATTAAAAACTTCATTTTCCATGAAACTTTAAGTTGAAATAGAAAGTTTTAAGAATTAGACTGGTTAAAGTAAAGATTACATCATGCAGTTTTTTTAGAAAGTTGATGATAGAAACACTAGATCAATTTGTGATTTAACCTTATAATTTGTTTCTTTGGTGTAGTTTAACGGGATTTTTTTTTCAATTTAAACAGGGGGTATTTACAAATTTTGGGATTTCAAAAGTCTGTAATAATTTTAATGGATTTTTTTTCACTTAGAATGGATAATTGGGTAACTGTCGTAATTAAATGTGCAACACCGGAACTGGATGGTTAGGTTAGATTTACACAGTTGGAACCGGGAGGGAAAAGGCACAGGGAGCACGGTGATGAAAATGCACCGGGAACACCGAGATGAAAAGGCACCGGGGACACCAAGATGAAAAAGGCACCGGGATATGAAAAAATACTGGGAACACCGGGATATGAAAAACTACCAGGATGATTGGTAATTATGGTTACAGAAAATTAGGCATGTAACTTGAGAAAATTTTAATAAATTGATACACTCCACCCGTGCAAGGCCGGGCATATCAGCTAGTCTCTCTATATATAATGAAGGTGTCCCTGCCTGGGTTCCTGGGTTCTTGCCTGGGTTCCTGGGTTTGTCCGGAACAGATTTGGCTCAATTTCTCCAAAACTACCCGTCCGAATCGAACCAAACTTGGTACACATACGTATGGGGACGGGGGAAAGACAATGACATCATTTCCAAATTTCTAAAACCACCCCTTCACCCCCTTTTAGGCCTTTTTGAAAAAATCGCCTTACTTCTCCACTAAAGAAGATCTGTTTAACTCGCATTGTTGCAAATAATACAACAAAAACAATTTTAAACATAAAACAAAGTATTTAAAGATAAAACTTGGCTAAAATTGTTTTAAAAAGGTTATTAATAATTTAAAAAATTAAAAACGGCCCTTATAAAAAACTTTATAACAGTATTTTCTTATTAAAAACTTCATTTTCCATGAAACTTTAAGTTGAAATAGAAAGTTTTAAGAATTAGACTGGTTAAAGTAAAGATTACATCATGCAGTTTTTTTAGAAAGTTGATGATAGAAACACTAGATCAATTTGTTATTTAACCTTATAATTTGTTTCTTTGGTGTAGTTTAACGGGATTTTTTTTTCAATTTAAACAGGGGGTATTTACAAATTTTGGGATTTCAAAAGTCTGTAATAATTTTAATGGATTTTTTTCACTTAGAATGGATATTTGGGTAACTGTCGTAATTAAATGTGCAACACCGGAACTGGATGGTTAGGTTAGATTTACACAGTTGGAACCGGGAGGGAAAAGGCACAGGGAGCACGGTGATGAAAATGCACCGGGAACACCGAGATGAAAAGGCATCGGGGACACCAAGATGAAAAAGGCACCGGGATATGAAAAAATACTGGGAACACCGGGATATGAAAAACTACCAGGATGATTGGTAATTATGGTTACAGAAAATTAGGCATGTAACTTGAGAAAATTTTAATAAATTGATACACTCCACCCGTGCAAGGCCGGGCATATCAGCTAGTCTCTCTATATATAATCAAGGTGTCCCTGCCTGCCTGGCTGGGTTCCTGCCTGGGTTCCTGGGTTTGTCCGGAACAGATTTGGCTCAATTTCTCCAAAACTACCCGTCCGAATCGAACCAAACTTGGTACACATACGTATGGGGACGGGGGAAAGACAATGACATCAATTCCAAATTTCTAAAACCACCCCTTCACCCCCTTTTAGGCCTTTTTGTAAAAATCGCCTTACTTCTCCACTAAAGAAGATCTGTTTAACTCGCATTGTTGCAAATAATACAACAAAAACAATTTTAAGCATAAAACAAAGTATTTAAAGATAAAACTTGGCTAAAATTGTTTTAAATGTTTTAAAAAGGTTATTAATAATTTAAAAAATTAAAAACGGCCCTTATAAAAAACTTTATAACAGTATTTTCTTATTAAAAACTTCATTTTCCATGAAACTTTAAGTTGAAATAGAAAGTTTTAAGAATGGACTCTAACCGCCTATCTGGTTCGAGACTTCACGGAACCAACACGTGACCTACAACTGAGCTTGCGATTGGTTACCACAGATACTATACACTAGTAGATCTACTAGTGTAGTATCTGTGGTAACCAATCGCAAGCTCAGTAGGTCACGTGTTGGTTCCGTGTGACGTCAGACGGTTAGAGTCCATAGAGCATTCGCACATGACGTCACTTGGAGGACAAAATCAACGTTGCTAAGGCTGTTGTTAGGGGCGGGACATAGAAGTATCCAATAGCAGCATTCGCACATGACGTCACTTGGCGAATAAACAACGTTGCTAAGGCCGTTGTTAGGCAGAGTCATGTGATTGAAAATACTCTATTAGACTGGTTAAAGTAAAGATTATACATCATGCAGTTTTTTTAGAAAGTTGATGATAATAGAAACACTAGATCAATTTGTTATTTAACCTTATAATTTGTTTCTTTGGTGTAGTTTAACGGGATTTTTTTTTTCAATTTAAACAGGGGGTAGTTACAAATTTTGGGATTTCAAAAGTCTGTAATAATTTTAATGGATTTTTTTCACTTAGAATGGATAATTGGGTAACTGTCGTAATTAAATGTGCAACACCGGAACTGGATGGTTAGGTTAGATTTACACAGTTGGAACCGGGAGGGAAAAGGCACAGGGAGCACGGTGATGAAAATGCCCCGGGAACACCGAGATGAAAAGGCACCGGGGACACCAAGATGAAAAAGGCACCGGGATATGAAAAAATACTGGGAACACCGGGATATGAAAAACTACCAGGATGATTGGTAATTATGGTTACAGAAAATTAGGCATGTAACTTGAGAAAATTTTAATAAATTGATACACTCCACCCGTGCAAGGCCGGGCATATCAGCTAGTAAGTTATAAAAAGTAGAAGCAAAGCAAATAAATGGGAAAATTGTGTTGATGTTTAGAATATTTTTCCAAGATTTAGACTTTAGAGGATTATAATTAAAATTATATAAATAAGAGCATGAGACATAAAAATTTTCAAACTTAAGTTTCTTCATTTTATTTTTAAGCATTTTCTCATACCATAATTTTTGCCCTCAAATTTTGAAAATTATCTTCATTTTGGCCCACCGGACATTATGAAATAGTAAATGTGGCCCTTGAGCTAAATACTTTAAAGATCCCATCCCTGAGATAATATAAATAAAAAGGTAGAATAGAGCATAGGTTCTAGAAATTTTTTTGGTTCACAGTCCCCCTTCTCTTGAAAATTTTCTGTAGCCCCTTTCTAGAATTTATTTTCTATTCACCCCCTTTGCTAGATCTTAGTACTATGTACTCAATAAATTTACTAAATTGATCATGATGATTCATATTAGACTCACAAAATAATAAATGACAATAATAAAATAATAAAGTAATTAATGACTGAAATCGGGATAGTTTCCTTAGTGTTATCAGGTTTCTCAGAAATCCTTAAATCCGTCCATGCTTTAAAGCAGGGGTCTTCATAGTTTATAGCTCTACGACTACATATATATTCACTAACGGCCGTATTCACAGCCATCAGCATCAGAGTTAACACCTTGGCGACGAAGTGTTAAGTCCAAAAACCGTATTCACAGCATCCGAATCAGAGCTTATAATCGTCCTAACGATAGCACCTCGAAGCTGGAGGTGTCAAACTCTGACTCGGTATCGACGCATGCGCAGTCGCTACTTCTCCACGGAGACGAAAAAACTTCAAATAAAATGGATGCCGCCCGACCATTTCGACTGAGAAATTGTAACATCCGATCCGGATAATTAGGCTTCCGATTGAGCAGATCCTTGTCGAGAAATGATTTCTATGATGGAATGAAGAATAGAGAGGTAGGTTCTGTATAAATATAACCAATAAAAATGTCTATCTGGTACTTGCTCAATGCTCATGCATACTACACTACTTGATACTACAATGTAAACATGGCTATGAGCGAACTACAAAATAGATTGTGTATTAAAATGAAACGCGATGTCATTAACTCCTATCTATAATATTTATTTTCCTCTTGTTAAACGTTATGTTTTGAATCAATTTTAAACTTTTTATTCAATATCCTTATATTATGTTTTCAGGCGAACTTTTGATTTTAGCGAATTCTATTATGCTATATTTTTAATAAAAAAGTTGTCTACCTAAACACAATAATTAATATTACATAAGGAATTGAATTTCTGAAATCCAAAAAGCATTTGTTTATTTAAGAACACTCATTTATAATTATAATTCTCTGTATTCTGTGATTTTAATTAAGTAATGAACTGTTTTGTTGGAGGTTTAAAAGCAAAACATTTATTTTAATGTATATTGTCTTTTTCATGAAGAACAAATATATTTAATTGATAATTTTTTAAAATCAATTTTAATCTCGATATTACATATTTGAGGGTTTAGATTTTTCTTTTTATTTCAGGTATTGACCTCAGAAACAGTTGCTTTTGAACAGCTGCTTATTTGTGCCATGAAAATTCATTTGAAAATTATTGATATAGTTTTAATTTTCTTTTTAAATTGTGAAACAAAATATTTTACTGTATTAGTAATGTAATAATTTCTATGTATTTCTTATTATACATTTCTTATTATGTATACAATTATTGTGCCTTTTTATGTTCAAAAAGTTGCTCAATTTACTTTTTATTGAATAAAAAATCCACTTTAATTAATGTTGTTTATGAGTTTGTAAATGTATATTATGGTAGCTTACAGTGGTAATATTTTTCAGAGTTTTAATTACTTTCTTCAAATCAGAATATAATTTTTGATTCAAAAGAAACTGAATTATTTTTCAAAATGTCTTATTTTTTGCATGGAAGTTTAATGTGTTCTGGCAGAACTGTTTTCTTTCTTTTGTTTCATAAAGAATGTTGGGTTTTTTCTCTGTATTTTTTTCTTATGTATAAAGTTGAAATTGTATTTTAATGATTTTATTAGCCATTACTATTGGGATATACTATCATAGCTTTAATAAGTATTTTTTCATTTTTAATTATTCATATTTTTTTTTTCAAGAATAAAAAAATAAAGGGAAGATTGAGTGACCATTTTAAGTATTTTAAATTTTATTTCATAAATACATGATGTAAAAATAATAGGTACTACTGTTTTAGTATTTAGTGTTATTAAAGTATGGGCCTTTATAACTGTAAATCATTAAATAACTTTTATTATAGTCAATATCCTAAGGAAAAAAAAAACTTTTTTTAACAATCTAGCTTCATTTAATAGCTTCAGAATTTATTATTCACATCAAGGAAGGGTTGGGAGAAATTTTAAATTGATAGGTAGTAATAATAATAGTATCTTAGATAGTTTTAATATTTATTGTTCAATTGAGTTTCAAAAATTTGTGCAGGTTTACTATAGAACAGCTTTGCAAAATCTCTTGAGACTTAATACTTTATACTGCTTTTGTGTTTTAGAATTTGAGATTATAATCAATGCTAATTTATATAGGTCAGGTACCTAATATAAACTTATGTAACAAAGCTCCTAAGAGTAAAACCATCGTTTTTATAAATTTATTCTTCATAGAGCACCTTTCATTATTTTCTACATCAATGTTTTTGTTTTTTTCGCTCCAAGAGAGCAGCTGATTTTGCTCGTTGCTTCTTTTTGCCACTCACTTTTCTCTTCATAGTTTGTTTTGAGCCATTTTTACAGCATAGGTTTTCATTTCAATTTATTCATATTAATCTAGTATCTATCAATAAATTAGAATGTCCTTATTTTTAATTTGATCTCAAATAATGCAAAATTAAAATGTTGCAAAGGACTCATACATATAAGGTATAGGGAGAAAGAAAACCCTACAATTCACTGATTAAAATTATGACAGCACATGTAAAATCAATTCAATTCCCAGAATAATACCCCAAAATTCATTACTCGATGATAGTTTGTAAAATAAATTGTGCATCATAAACGATAGAAACACATTGATTAAGGTTTTTGCCTTTGAGTTTAATAATTTTTAACACCTCAGTAAAAGTACTAATTACTAGTTAAATGTATTGGTATAAGCCAGTTTATAAATGTATCATCAAGTTACATACACTCAGCAATTAATTTAATTTGATATATAATAGTTATACGATTGTATTAAACATAGCAGTATTTTTATTTCAGTCGATCGGCCAGCGTAAGGCATTGCCCACATGTGTTTTTATTTACTAAACAAACTCGTTACGAGTGATGTGATTCTCTCTAGCCAATCAGAGAAGACCTTTTCAGCGCGAAACACCTTCGCCAAGCAATCGCCAAGGCCAGCATCGGACTCACTTGATCCGAGTACTATGAATACGGATCCACTGCTGACACGGTGCTATCACGACCTCGCGTAATACTAGTGTTGAATGAGTCTGATGTTCACTCGGATGCAGTGAATACGGCCGTAAGTCAAACATGCTACAGAGCGCGCAAGGAGAGCGCAATCTTAAGATGATTTATTAGAGTTTTCAGCTCTGTGTTGTTCTATACTTTATTATTTGAATAACTTTATTGAGTCTATATTTAGAAAGAAAAATTTGAATTCTTTACACCCTTTTTTGCATTGGTTCAGCTTATTCCCCATAATATTTTTGAGGCTAATTGTAGTTATATTCAGTAAAAACAAGCAATCCGAATAACGAGAATATCTATCTCGACAGCAACGTTTCGTGAACCCAGTACGTCAGAAATGCGGAAGGAGAAATCGGTAAACACGAAGCTTGTTGGGTTGATAGGAGGAGTTTCGGTATGCAAATCGTGATTGAAAAGCATTATATATAAATGGGTTTAACAAAATAATCATATTTTTAAATTGACGTTCTTCATTTTACTCAAAATTCAGACACCGCACGATGGGAACTACTTTGTTTGTAATAGTTACAATAGGGTAACTTACTTTGAGGTAATAGTAATTAATTACTTTGAGTTACTTATTAATTTGAGTTATTAATTAATTTACTTTAATTACTTTGAGGTAATAGTACGTTGTAGGGTCAACTTAAGTTGCTGTCTAGTATAGTGGGGTACTGTAGACGCATTTTAGATGTTGACAGGTCAGCTCTGTCATCGTGCGAAACATATTACCTCCCTACTCAACTAATTCCTTCCTCGGCTAGCTTTGATAACCGAGGTTTAAAATTAAAAAATTTCATATGAACTTGCCTGATAAGCCTAATAAGGGGGATAATCTATTTTTGCAAAAAAAACCTAACCTATTTACTGGTGATTATAGTTTTATAGACTGCATTGCTGTCAAAGAAAACTGTAACTTTCATACAACACGACAAATTTATGAGAGATTTAGGTAAAACGAAGGGCTTCAAGAAATCTTACGAATTTATACTCTAAAATTCTAATTATTAAAATGGTTTATGAAGAAAAAGACGGGGTGCATGCCATCTGGTAAAACCAGAGGCCCTGGAATACCACGAGCCACACTATAGGATCTAGCAGGTCAATTTTGGTCTTCGGGTAATACTTTGAGGTATGAGGTGTCCCTGGTTTAATGTCTGCATATGAAATTCTATTCTTTAAAGTTTGCCTACGCTCTGAATATTTTGTGTAAAGTAGTAATTATCTTTTTGTCTGCTTTAAAATCTCAAAATTAATTAGTAGTACCAATAATAAATTGCTAAAAATTGAGTGCCCTTTATTTCTTATATTTCAAAAATTTATATTTCATCATATTCATCTGATGAGGATGAAACACTATATAGCAAGAACACGCTTTAGTCATTTCAGTTGCTTAGAATAACACTGAAGTAAGGGCATCGAATATAGTTTTGAGATTGACAGTTATTTGTTACGACTACAGTTTTATTCATGCGGGGAAAGCATTTTTTGAAGTGGTCCTCGCCGGTCAAAAATTGCACTATTGACTTAGACAACTATCATACTAACTAAATGAAGTATCTTAAAAAAAGCTCAAATCCCTTCCTATCTCAAATTTTAAAATTTTATACTTACGCCTCTATTATTCTAAACAGCTCATTTGCGGACTTCAATCAATGTTAAACATACGCCACCCACCACCAACAACTTTACTCTAAAAAAAAACAACCTTAAGCTTCCACCACAAAACCCCCACGAAAATCATTCCATAGGGACTCAAACGAAGTAAAATTCCCAGACTTTCTAGTCACGAATTTCACAAATCGAATAAAAAGAGCGAAACCGAACATCCCCCAGAAATCTGGCACACCGTCTACGTGACACGTTTAAACCCCCGTTCGAAAAAGGGGGAGGTGAATCCTATTTAACATTTCAAACTTAAACAATTTTAAAGTTTGGGTCGGCTGATGAGATTAGGCCAAAACTCCGCCACTAACAATCTGTAATTTAATGGATGTAATGAATGATTCCCTTCTGATTCACTTATCGGTAATTGATGGAGGGGGATGAAGGGGAATTTTAATGTTCGACAGGGTACCTCGGTGTCACGGGTTGGCGGGTTAGTGGTGTCGGAAGAGATGAGGGTTGAATAATTTGTATTTATGGATTACGTTTCCACATTGTAGTTGAAATAAAGAAGGATTTTGAAGGATGTTAAGAGAAGGACTTTTTAGTGGACCTTTTCATTTTTTGGACAAATGGCTTGAAACTATTTTCCCATATTATTTGTGATTAATTATTAATTTTGATACGAAAAAACTGAAATTCTATATGACATAAGGTCAATTAGTTTGTTTGGTAAAATTTAAATTTAAAAACCGATATTGGTACATATTTTTAAAGATAATAAATTATGGATACTTTTCCACATCGTAGTGAAAAAGAGAAGGATTATGAAGGATGTTACGAAGGATATTTTAGTGGACCTTTTCAATTTTTGGACAAATGACATGAAACTATATTTTCCCATCTTCTATATTATTTGTGATTAATTATTAATTTTGATATGAAAAATTTAAATTCTATACGACATAAGTTCAAATAGTTTGTTTGGTAAAATTTAAAGTTAAAAACCGATATTGGTACATATTTTTGAAGATAATAAATTTATGACGTCAGGTAAAAAAAGGTAGGTATAATAGTATATTGTTTTTAACATAGCATTTCGACTAACCTACTTAGAAGTTCTATGAAAATACGTAGAATGATAAAGGTATTCTTGAAATGAATTCGATTTTTGTATGCTAATTAAATTTGACTGTTTATAAACCAATTTAATACAGTTTTTGGGTATCAAAATTTATTTATGTGGTGGTACCAGGTTAATTTTGAATCTACATAATTGAATAAAAACTCAATAGCAGAAGTACTAACACTCTAAATAAAAACAAAAATCAAAATATTCTTCGTAAAATATAAATCGTACTTCCTTAATATGGACAATATTTGCTTTTACATTTCATTTTTCAATTAATATTATTTTGGTGAAAACGTTTCTTATTCAATATGTAGATAGCACCTAATGTTAAGCAAAATTTTCCATTAAAGTAAGCATTGAATCTCAATAAGTGAGAAAGTAATTGATCCCAATATATTTATTCATTTTCAATAGCTATCATGAACTTTTGGGAGAATGATTTTATACCAGCAGAATTCCACAGAAATATACATCTGATTACTTCCATCAAGCAACACTCCGTCAAAAGATAAAAAGACAAATGCCACATCAATTCATGGAAATTAAAAAAAAAACCCCTTCAAGTAGCGCACCTCAAAAGCAACTTGCGAAAGGGTGACTAAATACCTTCCGTGACGCAAAAGAAGTGTACCCCACTGAAGCACATTAGCGCAATTGACTGGATAATTATCGAATGCCACACGAAAAGAAGGGCCCGATGACAATCAATGCGGGAACGAAAGGAGCAGGTTCACACGCGAGCCTTCGCTTTTCACGCATACTTACGAAATCGTTCGCTTTCGATTCGAATCGAACTCAATCGACGTTCGAAAAAAAGAGGGATGCTTGTGTGGCTAATGGGGACGGAAAAGTTCCAGCGAATCTTTAATGTTATCGTTTGGATGAGTTCAAATGGTACGAAGCGTTTAAATAATCGGTGGTTTAAGCCTTGAGGAGAGAAATTTGAAAAGTTTTATTGTTGTTAGCACGGATGGATTTTTCAGAAGCTTCGATAAGTAGCTTAAATTTGTTCATGCATATTGATAAGGGGCATCTGAGGTTTGAGAAAACGCATTAAGGGATTTATCATTTTAAAGTTTAGTAGAACTTAAGTGAGTGAGAGGCTGTTTTCTTGGGTTGAAAACAACGTAACGATGTATAATGGTAACATTAACTCAGACCCCTTTCAAAAAATTCTCGTAATGTGTACGATAACACACTTTAAATAATATTTTCCAGGGCATTTTAAGGGGCGTGTTAAAATTTCAGAATTGGTTCAATTTTGAAATGAACAACTTTTTTAACCAATTTGTTGTTCGGGGTTATCTGAATATCACGTTTAAGAATAAAGTGACTAAGAAAGTGTTTTGAAAAAAAACCCGTGGTTTTTGGTTGTACTGCATACATAATTTCATTTGTTGGCAAGCACAGATAAAATTGGTAAAATTACAGTGATAGTAATAGATTAGAAGAGTAATGAGAAAAATCTTTTTGGACAGTTTGTGTTTTTAAAAATAGAACACCGCAAAAAATATTTCTTATACGCTACTTCTACCACAATACTAATCATGATATAAAGATGTATAAGCTTTACTGTTTTGGCAGAATGTTTGAAAAAAAATGTTTTTAGTCAACATCGTAGTTCCTATTTTTCTCTTCTTTAATAGTAGTATAGAAAATCGCATTTTAAGCGTAGGCTTATTGATCCTTATTTAACTAAAACGTATAAGAACATACATGTAAAATCAAAAGCCTGGCATAGCGCACTGGTTTTTAATTCTTTTAAGCAATATTTAAGATTATTTATATGAATCCTATCAGTTTCAGTGTAAAAAAATCTTTTTTTAGCCGGTATTTTCCTTTCAATCCCTCACAATCTTTTTTTTTTTCTTTCATCTGTATCTTTTTTTCTCACCTTTTCTTTTTTGAAATACGTATATATATATTGTTAGATTCTGGAGAGAAGCTTTCAGAGGTTAACACTAGAACCGCCAAGGGCCCTTTTTTGTCCCCTCGCAAAGTTCAAAGTTTTGCTAGTTGTATATTTTTTGTCAGATCACTCTGAAACTCGGTGACTTTTATTTATTTCATGCCCTCTACATAACACAGAAAAAAAAATCCCGATCGGTTGCGAATTTTAGAAGAAAAATGCGGATTATACTAGAACCGCCAAAGGGGACATTTTTGTCCCCTAAAGCAAAACTATTCTTTCAGGCTCCAGGCATGCCCATATCTTCTCCCCTCTGCTTGCTAGACGTTGTTCCCTCGTTGAATGCAATGAAATATTCGAAGATATTTCCCCCTTGATATATACTACTTAAAAATGTGTTGTTATGACGTTTCCTTGCTTTGCTTTGGAGGTGGCTTACCGATTCATCTACTACAAGTATATCTACCTTTTACCAAGTCTCTGTGTGGTTATTTATGGAAAACTCTTCCCACACTTTAACCAGACATTCATTTTTCTACCCAATATTCAAAATTTCACAAGGTTTCCCTTAAAAACACGTCTAAATCGTGAGAAGAAATGCTATGCTTTGAGTGCAAGCTGGCTACAAGCTTTTCATTGCCCTAACGAAAAATTAACAGTAGAAATTTAGAAGATAATTAATTCTTAAATGTTGTAAAAACCTGTATGTTCTTTTTATTTGCTAATATATACAATTTGATGGCTTTTTGTTAACTTCCGATACATAAATTGGTACATAGTTGAGATACTTAGAAATTGCGCTGATTTCCAAAGATGAATTTTTTCCATTGGAAAATATTAGAATTTCAACTTAAAAATTTACAGACACATTAATAAAGATATGTTTAGTTGTTATAAAATTAAAAATTTACATACATCTGTATTTTTAATTTTTTTAAGAATGCAAGAAAAACAACTTTACGTAAATTTTAAAACTTTCAAAATTTATTTCTTTTAAATATTCGGACAAAAGGAAATTAAACTAGTCACATACTATTGACAATAGAGTATTTTCAATCACATGACTCTGCCTAACAACGGCCTTAGCAACGTTGTTTATTCGCCAAGTGACGTCATGTGCGAATGCTGCTATTGGATACTTCTATGTCCCGCCCCTAACAACAGCCTTAGCAACGTTGATTTTGTCCTCCAAGTGACGTCATGTGCGAATGCTCTATAAAGGTACACAACCATGAAAAAATTTAGTAGAATATTTGAGAACGTTATCTAGGATTTTCGGCTAATTTCCCCAAAAATGACCAAAACATCAAAACTTTGACCGCGTTGCGCGAGGGTCAAACGTTGACCGATTTCAAAATTTTTTGTTGCATTATACTTGTACTAGTGTGTTACAACTTTTCCGCACTATTACATTTTGAATTTTTGACTTTCCTCTTTTTCGACCCGGCCTAAGCAGCATGGGGACATTTTTGTCCCCTTTGGCGGTTCTAGGTAGGTAGCAAAGTCCGGCGGTTCTAGTGTTAAGCAAAGAAGCACACTAGTTAAACAGTTAAATCAATAATCCTTGAACTAGATAAAACTCTTCTTGTTGTAAACGTTCTGAAAACCAGAACCTTAATGAACAGAAAACAATTATCTCGACAAAACTCAACTAGTTAACCCCCCCCCCTATATCCCAACCCCCCAAACCCCAACTGAAAACACGAAAGTGAGCACAGAGCCACACAACATGCGAACAACAGATCAAGTGAAAAAGCAGGCAACAACGACAATTATCGAAAGTTTCTGCTGCGCCAAAAAAAAAAGGAAAAACTGAAAAAAAAAACCCCTCAACATTTGGGTGTCGGCTTCGTCACCTGTGGAAAGCGAAGACGGACGTCAGATCGCGTTCATTCATAATTACTCTGGTCACGGCAATGGGACTAGTGCTCGATACACCGATAAATGGTAATGGGAAGATTTAAACGGGTTTCCGATATTGCTTATTAATATGGTTGGTACTCGGGGGAAAAGGCTCGTTTGTGAGTTTCGTGATTTGGAGTTTGAGGGAAAAGCAGATGACGATTGGAGAAACGAAACGGTTTTAGTTTTAATGATGATTTCACAGTTTGCCTGCGTTTAGATGTCTTGTTGTTTATGTGAGGTACCGAGGAGGCTAATTGTGGATTAAGTAAAAATGGGCTGGCCGAATAATGAGAATATCTAGTGGGGTTTTTTTTTATTTTTTTTTATCTTGCTTATATATATATATATATATATATATATATATACAGGGTGTCTCAAAAGGTCGAGTACAAACTTGGAGGGATGATAGTACTCATCAAGACGAACAAGAATTGGTATAGAAAGGGGGGTCGCAAATGAGTTTTAAGGGGTGAAACCCCGGGGTGAAAATCAGCAATAAAACTTGCATATTTGTGCAGGAAGAGACACAATAGTTCGATTCCGTAATTTTTTACATCAAAATAATAAAACTCGTATTGCAAAAAGTAAATTTAACTGTAACTTTTTCAAGAAGTTTTCTTTTCAAAGCGAAAGATTTATTTCGATCAGTCTTCTTTTTTAATGCATGTTCAACAAAAATTTGCTACTTATTAGCCATTTGGCGCAATTTTTTTTCCATTCTTATTTTGTCGTTAAAATAGTGGTAATGAAACTCTAAGATTTTCCAGTTTTATTTTTACAGCAGTTTTAAGCTACGTTGTAATATTTAATTGTGAGTTTTTATTTTTAAATATTTTTAAGCTAAAAATCTCAGAAAAGTTGAAATTCCAATGTGAAATTGATATTTTAGTTTATCGAATTGAATAGAACATACCCTTCATAATAATCCACAGACCCTTTCATAAATACATGAGTACTCATTTTATTAGGTTTACCCGAAAAAATAATACTAATCTCGAAAACTTTTTCAATGCTTAAAAGCAATTATTAATTATTTAATATTATTAAAAGGATAATTAAAATGATCAATTTAATCCTTCTTCCTTCCTCCTCGGCTCTACAGTCCATGTAGGACCTTGGCCTTCCTAATAAATTTAATCAAGAAATATAATTATTTGTAAATTTTGGATGAATACCTATAAGCAAAGCCTACAAACATGTATTACAAGTGATTCTAGAAAATATTTTAATTTTGTAAGCAGTTTCTAAAATAATTAAAATAATAATGATAGTATTTAAAATGTGCAAACATCGGAATTATTTTTATTCACGGCAAAATGTAGAAACTAAGGGTCTTTTCCACACTTGAATCATGAAGAATTCGAAAGGTGATTTTTACCATTAGACGATATTTAGCAAACTTAATGAATCCAAACTAATTTAAATTATTAAATGAAGTCAAATTGCGTGGTCAATAAAAACCGAAAACCTTATCTTTTGTAGTATTCAATGTCTTGCTTTGATTCAAGAAGGGAAATTTTTGAACCAGATGAATTTAACTAAAAAAAATAATGTAATTTACAATAGAAAAATATAATTTTTTTTATGGATGGTTTTCTTTTAACGTTTTCAGTTTTTTAAAGAAATGTCACAGACTCAACTACAGGGTGTTTCACAAAGAACTTCCCTGGTTTTAAAAATTAATAACAAATAGACAAAACATGATAAAAATACGCCGTCTACTGCAATGTACCTTTCGATTCAGAAATCGTTTCTTCCGTAAATTTTATTTCCCTATACTGTATGACAAGGATTTCAAGGACCCCTTTTCCTTCGTTTCACAAAATCTTGGGCTGCCATACATTAATTTTTTTTATCTACCGATTTTAAAGAAATTGTGTTAAGAAATTCTTTGGTCTAAGAAGTAGTTTATTGCAGCAGACGGCGCGGCGTATTTTTGTCTATTCGTTAGTTTTTAAAACCAGGGAGCTCTTTGTGAAACACCCTGTAAGAAAATGTAATGAAGACTTAAATTTTGTATGAAGCATTTTTTAATAAAAAAAAAAAAGAGTTTAAAAATATAAGCATTTTAAACAGTTTTATTCTTTAATGTTCTTTAGATTCGACAACATAACCGTTATTCTCATGACTAAATTATTAAAAATTCAAGATCGACAAATACACGGTCAAAATTGGGTTCGAGCTCGGC
Organism: Tetragnatha montana; assembly: GCA_963680715.1. Classification (NCBI taxonomy): domain Eukaryota; kingdom Metazoa; phylum Arthropoda; class Arachnida; order Araneae; family Tetragnathidae; genus Tetragnatha; species Tetragnatha montana. The sequence continues at coordinate 23,764,577 of OY796683.1, forward strand.
CAATTTTGAATCCCTGTGTTGTGGAGGGTAGAATATGGAGAGATGGGGCCATAATTGGTCATCTCTCCTGGGAAAGAATGGCATAGCGCCTTCGAGGACACACCAACTGTTTTCCCGTTTCGTTATGCCTTAAGACCCGAGGAGGGGATAGTAAAGCCTATCGTCAGTACACAGACAAAGTCATTTTAAAATTAATTAACAGAGTGGTGACTTAAATAACACTAGTTTCTTGTAAAATTAATCCTTTTTCAGTGATGTTTCACCTCCATCCCCAAGCGGCAATTTACCACTTTTAAAATAATTTTCTCTTGTTTATTATCGCTATGAAACCTTTCAATACCACGACAGCTAGCCCGATAGCAGTATTCTCACGTTGGTTATTAGAGCTAGTTACGATTGCTCCATCCAGGGCATTAATTAACCTTTGGGTGTGACGCTGCCGGCAATTTCTTAGCCAAGAAGGGATAGCTTTTCACACCAGCTAAGGCTGTACGGACGTTCTTAACTATCAAAGTTGTGTATTAATGGCCACAAGCATGGAAACCTCATGGCCATTTGTTACTTGTGACCATGATCCACATGTGATTGATATTTTGGATCCATGAATCACTTTATTAAAAGTGGTCATCAAATCTATACCCTAGATTAGATCATAATATTGAACTAATTAACTAATTTTGTAGGCTTTAAAGCAAAATCATTTTACTGTCCACAAAGTTACTTTTAATCAACTATCTAATTGATTTCGAAGATGTTCATTTGAATTGGCTGACCAATATTTTTGAGTCTAGAGTTGAAATCATTTATAAAAATAACTAAATTAGTTTAAATTTGAAGTATCTTAAATTTTTGAATCACAAAAATGTTAAAAGCTATTCATCTAGATTGCATAGCTGCGAATCTGATGGAGAAAAAAAATAGGAGTACTTTCACGGACTACATATGACAGCCCACCCATCTATTTTTCGGTCACGATTTAAAACTTAAGCTACTTTTTTAATTAATATTTGAACTACAAAGCACAAATAATTCAGATAAAAAAAACCTATGAAGAAACAAAAACAACACCCCTCTTAAAATTAAAGCTTTTTCTGGAAAAAATAATTTTAAGAAAGAAAATGTAATACTGAAACCTTATTAAAAAATTAAGAATAAGAAAACGAAAATAAAAGACTGATTTTAAGAAATGATGCATTGAGAGACCTTAAAAAATTTTGGTCTAGTTCTGGTTGGATTTTTGCTATTTGTAATTCTTTGTTTGATATTAAAACTCTTAAATTAGCTTTATTCAAATTATAGATTTCTCTCTTTGTTTTCTATTACTTTCGTAATTTTCCAGCTAGTAGTGAACAATTTCTTCAAAAACAAGCTTTTAAAACTAATGACATCAACACGAAGGAAGAAAAACGCGATCGCGACCGTCAAGTTGATTTTTCAGTCCACCATAGCAATGCAAAAAGCCAACTTTACAGGCAAAAGTACGGAAACACAAATGAAAATTCGTTATCTTTCATTGCAATTTCGGACTGTAATACGATTTCAGGACTTTCACATAATCAGTAGACACCTTGGAATTACTTTAAAGAGTTTAGAAATTAAAATAGTTTTTTTACGATTGCAAAAAGAGTATTTTTAAAAAATCGGAAAATCAGAGTTTTTAGGAAAAAATCGGATCATCGAAGATGAAACTAAAAATAGGAGTAACTCCAATAAAATCGGAGTACTTGGCAGGTATGAGATAGCACGACTTGATCTTATTTCTAAGTTTGCCCTCTACGATTCTCTTTAAAAAACAATAATACCTACCTAATGCATAGAAATTTGAGTTACCTACCTTAAGTAAAATCTCACAAAATAGTATTTGGCGATCACGGATTGGCGAAATTTTTTTTCCTGTCGAATGCAATAGTTTTACTGGTGGGAAAACTCGCTTAGTAGAAGAAGTTATAATATTTGAAGTTGTTTCACAAAATAACTACGGGAATCGAACGATTGTGTCTCTTCCTGCACAAATATGCAAGTTTTTTTGCTGATTTTCACCCCGGGGTTTCACCCCTTAAAACTCATTTGCGACCCCCCTTTCTATACCAATTCTTGTTCGTCTTGATGAGTACTATCATCCCTCCAAGTTTGTACTCGACCTTTTGAGACACCCTGTATATATATGTATATACAGGGTGTCTCAAAAGGTCGAGTACAAACTTGGAGGGATGATAGTACTCATCAAGACGAACAAGAATTGGTATAGAAAGGGGGGTCGCAAATGAGTTTTAAGGGGTGAAACCCCGGGGTGAAAATCAGCAAAAAAACTTGCATATTTGTGCAGGAAGAGACACAATCGTTCGATTCCCGTAGTTATTTTGTGAAACAACTTCAAATATTATAACTTCTTCTACTAAGCGAGTTTTACCACCAGTAAAACTATTGCATTCGACAGGAAAAAAAATGTCGCCAATCCGTGATCGCCAAATACTATTGTGTGATTCTTAAGGTAGGTAACTCAAATTTCTATGCATTAGGTATTATTAATGTTTTTTTAAAGAGAATCGGGTAGAGGCTAAACTTAGAAATAAGATCACGTCGTGCTATCTCATACCTGCCAAGTACTCCGATTTTATTGGAATTACTCCTATTTTTAGTTTCTTCTTCGATATTTTCCTAAAAACTCCGATTTTCCGATTTTTTAAAAATACTCTTTTTGCAATCGTAAAAAAAACTATTTTAATTTCTAAACTCTTTAAAGTTATTCCAAGGTGTCTACTGATTATGTGAAAGTCCTGAAATCGTATTAGAGTCCGAAATTTCAATGAAAGTTAACGAATTTTCATTTATGTTTCCGTACTTTTGCCTGTAAAGTTGGCTTTTTGCATTGCTATGGTGGACGGAAAAAACAACATGACGGTCGCGATCGCGTTTTTTTTCCTTCGTGTTGATGTCATTAGTTTTAAAAGCTTGTTTTTGAAGAAATTGTTCACTATTAGCTGGAAAATTACGAAAGTAATAGAAAACAAAGAGATAAATCTATCATTTGAATAAAACTAATTTAAGAGTTTTAATATCAAACAAAGAATTACAAATAACAAAAATCCAACCAGAACTAGACCAAATTTTTTTTAAGGTCTCTCAATGCATATTTCTTAAAATCAGTCTTTTATTTTCGTTTTCTTATTCTTAATTTTTTAATAAGGTTTCAGTATTACATTTTCTTTCTTAAAATTATTTTTTCCAGAAAAAGCTTTAATTTTAAGAGGGATGTTGTTTTTGTTTCTTCATAGTTTTTTTTTATCTGAATTATTTGTGCTTTGTAGTTCAAATATTAGCTAAAAAAGTAGCTTAAGTTTTAAATCGTGACCGAAAAATAGATGTGGGTGGGCTTTCATATGTAGTCCGTGAAAGTACTCCTATTTTTTCTCCATCAGATTCGCAGCTATGCAATCTAGATGAATAGCTTTTAATATTTTTGTGATTCAAAAATTTAAGATACTTCAAATTTAAACTAATTTAGTTATTTTTATAAATGATTTCAACTCTAGACTCAAAAATATTGGTCAGCCAATTCAAATGAACATCTTCGAAATCAATTAGATAGTTGATTAAAAGTAACTTTGTGGACAGTAAAATGATTTTGCTTTAAAAGCCTACAAAATTCGTTAATTAGTTCAATATTATGATCTAATCTAGGGTATAGATTTGATGGCCACTTTTAATAAAGTGATTAATGGATCCAAAATATCAATCACATGTGGATCATGGTCACAAGTAACAAATGGCCAAAAGCTTTCCATGCTTGTAGTGGCCATTAATGCACAACTTTGAACGTTAAGAACGTCCGTACAGCCTTAGTCTGTGTGACAGTCTATCCCTACTTGGCTAAGAAATTGCCGGCAGCGTCACACCCAAAGGTTAATTAAACCCCTGGATGGAGCAATTGTAACTAGCTCTAATAAGCAACATGTGAGTACTACATGTGAGTATCGAGCTAGCTGTGGTACTGAAAGGTTTCATAGCGATAATAAACAAGAGAAAATTATTTTAAAAGTGGTAGATTGCCGCTTGGGGAGGGAGGTGAAACATCAATGAAAAAGAATTACTTTTACAAGAAACTAGTGTTATTTAAGTCACCACTCTGTTAATTAATTTTAAAATGACTTTGTCTGTGTACTGACGATAGGCTTTACTGTCCCCTCCTAGGGTCTTAGGGCATAACGAAGCTCCTGGGATAAAACGGTTAGTGCGTCCTATAAGGCGCTATGCCATTCTTTCCCAGGAGAGATGACCAATTATGGCCCCATCTCTCCATATTCTGCCCTCCACTACGCAGGGATACAAAATTGGCCGAGCTCGAATTGTATTTGTCCGTGTGTTTGTCTATCTTGAATTTTTAATAATTTAGTCATGAGAATAACGGTTATGTGGTCGCATCTAAAGAACATTAAAGAATAAAACTGTTTAAAATGCTTATATTTTTAAACTCTTTTTTTTTTCTTTTTACTAAAAAATGTTTCATACAAAATTTAAGTCTTCATTACATTTTCTTACAGGGTGCTTCACAAAGAGCTCCCTGGTTTTAAAAACTAACGAATAGACAAAAATACGCCACGCCGTCTGCTGCATTGTAGTACTACTTCTTAGACCAAAGAATTTCTTAACACAATTTCTTTAAAATCGGTAGATAAAATAAATTAATAGATGGCAGCCCAAGATTTTGTGAAACGAAGGAAAAGGAGTCCTTGAAATCCTTGTCATACAGTATAGGGAAATAAAATTTACGGAAGAAACGATTTCTGAATCGAAAGGTCTAAAAAGTACATTGCAGTAGACGGCGTATTTTTATCATGTTTTGTCTATTTGTTATTAATTTTTAAAACCAGGGAAGTTCTTTGTGAAACACCCTGTAGTTGAGTCTGTGACATTTCTTTAAAAAACTAAAAACGTTAAAAGAAAAGCATCCATAAAAAAAATTCTATTTTTCTATTGTAAATTACATTATTTTTTTTTAGCTAAATTCATCTGGTTCAAAAATTTCCCTTTTTAAATCAAAGCAAGACATTGAATACTACAAAAGATAAGGTTTTCGGTTTTTATTGACCACGCAATATGACTTCATTTAATAAATTAGTTTGGATTCATTAAGTTTGCTAAATATCGTCTAATGGTAAAAATCACCTTTCGAATTCTTCATGATTCAAGTGTGGAAAGACCCTTAGTTTCTACATTAAAAATAATTCCGATGTTTGCACATTTTAAATACTATCATTATTATTTTATTATTTTAGAAACTGCTTACAAAATTAAAATATTTTCTAGAATCACTTGTAATACATGTTTGTAGGCTTTGTTTATAGGTATTCATCCAAAATTTACAAATAATTATATTTCTTGATTAAATTTATTAGGGAGGCCAAGGTCCTACATGGACTGTAGAGCCGACGAGGAAGGAAGAAGGATTAAATTTATTATTTTAATTATCCTTTTAATAATATTAAATAATTAATTATTGCTTTTAAGCATTGAAAAAGTTTTCGAGATTAGTATTATTTTTTCGGGTAAACCTAATAAAATGAGTACTCATGTATTTATGAAAGGGTCTTGGGATTATTATGAAGGGTATGTTCTATTCAATTCGATAAACTAAAATATCAATTTCACATTGGAATTTCAACTTTTTTGAGATTTTTAGCTTAAAAATATTTAAAAATAAAAACTCATAATTAAATATTACAACGTAGCTTAAAACTACTGTAAAAATAAAACTGGAAAATCTTAGAGTTTCATTACCACTATTTTAACGATAAAATAAGAATGGAAAAAAAATTGCGCCAAATGGCTACTAAGTAGCCAATTTTGGTTGAACATGCATTAAAAAAGAAGACTGATCGAAATAAATCTTTCGCTACGAAAAGAAAACTTCTTGAAAAAGTTACAGTTAAATTTACTTTTTGCAATACGAGTTTTATTATTTTGATGTAAAAAATTACGGAATCGAACTATTGTGTCTCTTCCTGCACAAATAAGCAAGTTTTATTGCTGATTTTCACCCCGGGGTTTCACCCCTTAAAACTCATTTGCGACCCCCCTTTCTATACCAATTCTTGTTCGTCTTGATGAGTACTATCATCCCTCCAAGTTTGTACTCGACCTTTTGAGACACCCTGTATACATGTATAAATATTTTTTTTGTTTTGTTTTAAGTTAATAACTCATAAAACCTGGAAATCTGTGAACTCATGGACGAGCTGTGGCGGGATGTATTTACAATTGTCTTTTTTCTTTTTTTAATTATGTGTAAACTATTGTGATTCTTCTTTAAATTTTGTAAAATTTTTGTTTTTGTGTTTGTTAATAAATTGATTGATTGATTGATTGGTTCCGGGACGCTTACCGGGACACATTTCAGATGTTGGCAGCCCATCTTTAAAGAATTTAAGGAACACAAATTCTTAATATACTCCAATACCTTCCTCAGATAGTTTTGGTATCCAAGGTTTAAGATAAGAAAGCCTTTTTCCAAGATTAATCCTAATAAAGGATAATCAATTTTTAATAAATTTTTCAAAATTTTACTGGTGATTATAGTTTTATAGACTGCTCTCAAAGAAAACTGTGACTTTCATACAGCACTACAAATTTACAGTAGCGTATATGTATAGAAATTTATTTCAGGAGGGGCCCAAAATATCCTAAAAAAAATTTAGCTTTTAAAAAGCCGAAAGCTAGAATTTCGCATCGGGGGAGAGGACCCAAAAATATTCCTAAGCCCTCCCGCCATGCACATTTAATAGATTCAATGTAGTTTTTTTTTTAAATATATATTTCCAGGTAAGATTCGCATCTTGATGAAGTGAATAGTGAAAAAATTGTGAATAATAGAGTTCCAAGCACAATAGGGGGTCTAGCAGGTGATGATGATGATGATTGGAGAAACGAAATGGTTTTACTTTTAATGATGATTTCACAGTTTCCCTCTGTTTAGATCAGGGCCGTAACCATACTTTTGTTTCGGGGGGGGGGGTGGTTGGCTCAAATATTTTCTGAGATACCTCCTTACGGGTGCTTTTATACGTTAAGTTTTAGTAGACAACACTAGATTGAAATTTTGATGCACTAAATTTCAAAATTGTATAAGAATATGAATTCCAAGTAAAGGGGGGATCTGGATGGTCCTCCCCCAGAATAATTTTGGAAATTTGCCCCTCAAAAGTGTTTTAGTTCATTTTGACCCCCTTTAGATTACACCCAAAGAGACTCATTGTAAGTAGCCGAATTTTCAAGGTAATAAGAAGGTATATTGTAATACATGAATGCCAAAATGTTGAGGGGGTTTGGGGGTTAATACTCCAGATAAATTTTGGAATTTTGCCCCTAAAAGTGGCAACTCATTTTGAGACACTTTAAGTTACATCAAAGAGGACCACTCCTCGTAAATCACACAAGTTTGAAGGAAAAACCGTACTTAATAGATTTCAAAATTTTGAGGGGGTTTGGGGATCCTCCCCCAGAAAAATTTTGTTAAATCTTACCCTTAAAAGTAGGGTGACTCATTTTGAGACCCTTTGAGTTATACCCGAAGAGGATCGCTCCTTTTGAGACATAATTTTCAAGAAAAATAGCAGTATAAAAATTGATGTCAAAATTTTGGTGGGGGTTTGAATCCCAACCCCCCCCCCCTTGGATACGACCCTGGTTTAGATGGCTTGTTGTTTATGTGAGGTACCGAGTAGGCTAATTGTGGATTCGGTAAAAATGGGCTGACAGAATAATGAGAATATCTAGTGGGGTACCGGGACACATTTTAGATGTTGGCAGCTCATCTTTGACTGTGTGTGAGAAAGACTTTAAGGAACAAATATTCTTACTACTCAAATACCTTCCTCAGATAGATTTGATACCCAAGGTTTAAAATTGTGAAACCCCTTTCAAAGACTAAGCCTATTAAAGGATGATCTATTCTTAAAAAAAAAATAACCAATTTACTGGTGATTATAGTTTTATAAATATTATAGTTTAATATGTTGATTATAGAAAAGTTAAGTTTCAAACAACACTACAAATTTATGAGATAGTTAGGAAGGTAAAACGAAGGGCTTCAAAGAAATCATATGAACTTATACTCTAAAATCCTAATTATTACCTATACGTTTTCTAAATTGACAAAATAATTTCTGAAAAAAAAAAAGACGGGGCGGATACTACCATCAGAAAAAATACAATAGGCCCTTGAATACCGCGGGGTTAATTTTAATTTAATTTAGTTTTAATTTTTAAGAAATTTTTAATCTTGCGTTGTGAGTTATGGTGTAGCAGAGCACAAAAAGTGTCTTCATCATTGTATACTTTACATTAGTTTATTACTTTAAAAATTTGAACAACATTGGTTGCTGTGTTTGATCCACCACAAATAACTCATTTAAATATTGACCTTCCCCATACTTGTTTTTAATTTCAAATACAATGTTTCTGTCTTATTTTACGAACACTGTTATCTCATATACACAAATGTATCTTTATTACTGACAGAACTCGCAAACTCTCCAATTTAATCTGCCATAAAGTTGTCGATTTTTAACTTTCTAACCGTAGTTAAAAATGTGATTGCACAGTATCGTACCAGCTCCCAAACAAGTACCCTTTCAAACGATAAAGCCTCTTCACAAACTATAAAAACAATCAAATTTTACGACCTGTAATCATTTTTCCAATTTCAACAATTCCGATGACAACATTCAACACCGAAAATAAAGCAAAACTTGTCAATCCATCACAAAGCCCACAATAAGAAAAATCGAAACCACAATCTCCAACAACGTGAAAAAAAATTCCAATTTCCCACTCTCCCATTTGCAGAATATACCACCTCGTCCCCTATCACCACATGCAAATCTTCCACACACACCATACCGAGAACTTCACCACTCAATATTCAAATAACACGATCAATATAAATTGGCTACTCACTCTGTGCTACTTTCAATCAAGTGCTTCATATCAATTCTTAACGACTAGATTTATCGGCCATGTAAAACCTATACATCCAACTCGTGCCACTGCTCCTAACATGTACCCAATTCAAGTCTATCTATTCAAATACCTTGTAACGAAGAGGTTCTTCCATAAAGAGGAAAATTAAATCGACAAGCGAGCACAGAGTAATTACTTTCAATAGACTCAAGCCGCATAAGTCAATTATTTAAACATTATACACAGCAGTTCAGAATCACTAACAATTGAATATCGATTTTTTTTGGGGTTGGTTACTAGGGTTTGCTGGAGCTGTCAACAAAAGGAGTGACTTTTTATGGTGGTTGGTGTCTCCTAACCAATAAATCATTTCTTTGAGGAAGAGGAATTTTTTGGTGTTTGTGATTGATAAGGCTGGACTTGTTTGAAGTGGGGAGGAAAATCGTATCAATCTTTGTCTTGAAATATTAAACATGATCTTCCCTGCAATGGGTTGTGTGGTATTGGAGTTATTGTAGAGTCAAGTTTTGATTGATTCAAAAACAGTTTACATGATGAGTGAATATGAATAAATAAACTTATAGTGTAATCATTGTCCCTGATTGAAAAAGGGATGGTTACATAGTGATATGTAATTATGATTTGACGCTCAAATATTAAAAGTGGATGTCTTGTCATATCATCATTGTCACTACCCATGTTTTATTGAATCGATGATGTAGTTACTATTTCCTCAATACTTTTTTCCTACTTTGATGAGTGTAATGTGATCAGGGGCGGATTAAAGGGGGGGGCGGAGGGGGCGACCGCCCCCCCCCCTCCGAGAAAATTCCCCTAAAAGCAGTTTCAGAACACTTTTTGACATGCTGAAATTCAAAAATTTCCCGGGGGAGGACCCCCGGACCCCCCTCTTCTTTCTTTGCCTATAGAGCAGTTTAAGTCGTTTTCTATGATGATAAGATAGAAATTCCTATTCAGGAGCGTATCCAAGGGGGGGGGGCCTGGTCCGCACCCCCATTAGACCTGACCTAAAACTTTTAAGACCCTAATTTGGGTGTTATGATTATGATATTAGCTACTCATCAAAAAACGTCTATACCCCTCAAAAGTCACTTTTGGGCTTGTTAAACCTTAAAAATTTTAGGGTGAAATCCCCAGTATCATGGTATGGGCCAGAGGCGTATATAAAGGGGGTTAAAGGGGCCCGGCCTCCCTTTCGAAAGTTGGACTAAGTGGATAAAAACGAGTTAAAATGCTGTTATTAAGGGTCAAATTTCCAAACATTTTCTGGGGGAGGACCCCCCAGACCCCCTTTTTACTTGGATTTCTATACTGCCCACTATTTTTTTTACGTACAAATGTTTTTAAATTAATGTACACCCCTTCTCCACTATTTTTAAACTTATTTTATATCAGTTTTAAGTCTCAAAACACTTAACAGTACTAGTTTTAAGGATAATATTTTTAAAAAAATTATATCCCAAGGAGGACCTACTGTAAATTGAATTATTCCATTTAACCGCCCCCTCCCACAAAATTGCATTAATCCGCCACTGAATGTGATTTTTAATCACTTCTCTAATTGCTCTACCCCGACAGCTGCTTTCATGCCTCCTTTAGAGTAGATGCCATGCTTGGTGAAAAATGATCTCTGGCGCTATCAAACACAAAACCAAACCAAAACCAATTGTCATACAGTCTTAAATAAGTTTATTTTAAAAAAAAATCAGTAGTAATGCTTTGACTGGGAGGCCAGTGACAGAGTGTAGTGGACACAAAGTGTGGCCAATAAGGCTTTCAATACCAGAAAAACACTACAATAAACCATCCCACATTTAACAGTTTCTAATATTGACGTTTAAAAATACACAATACCCTCATGGTTGGGGGATCATATAGGGGGCATAACCTAACCTATTCAGAATATTTACTTTTTTTTGTGAGAAGAAAAAAGTTTCAAGAACCATTAGGGATATCATGTCCCTAGATCTCTAACATATTCACCCCAGGCTCACCCATACCTTTAAATCCGCCCACATAAATACCTTAGTTAGGAAAACAATGAGGAAATAAGGTAGAAAAAGCTTCAATGGAACCCCTTAAACAAGAAGTAAAATACACAAGTTTTCCTCCACAATGCCATAAGTCAAACTCATAATTAGATTTAGAGCAAACACTTGTGGCACAACCTTTTAAATCAATTACTTCAGCATTGATTTTGATACTATTTATACCAATATGATATATTTTCAAAGACACTTCGAAGAGTAATAGCAAGATAAGATGTTTCCACAATGAATAAAAAACCATTTTGGCTAAAGAAGATGGTCCACATACCACTCATCAGTATAGAAATATCCATTCAAAAATTTCTCTCAGTCAAAAAGCCCATTTCTCCTTCCACGATTCAAAATAAACACCGAAATAGGAGAGTTACAATGCCTCAACCATCCCCAAAGCAGGTGAAGAACGCTATTCAATCACTGATAGCCATCGGGTGCTGTGCGCTACACAAAGCGGTCTCTGTCGACGCTACCTCTCCGCAGGAGGCCAGAATGTTTTGTGGTACCAATTCCGCAGATAAATTAACGAGATAGCGCAATTAATGTAGTTTTCGTGATGCTGGAGCCAGGGGAAATTTATAGGGGCTGATAAACTCAGTGGAAATTCCTCTTTAATTTGGCGCTAGAGTCGATCTACATCATGGTGCTGTGAAGAAAACGCCGGTTTTTGTAAAGATCTGTGGGAAGAAAAGACAGATAGAGTATTTCGTTTAAGTGTCATTAATGAGTTTTCTTGCCTATTTTTCTTCGTATCTATTTAATGTTATAGTAATGGCTTCCAGAGCCTTGAATTTTAAATTAACAGATTCAAAAATTGAAATAAAGACCAAAAAAGTGTTATTGTGAAAAAAAGAAGCCTTGATTTACCATTTGGCCCTTGAGGCCCGTATCTAAAGCCTTTCCCTAAGTTTTATCAGTATGAAAAAAACTAAAAAAAAACCCTAGATTATCATTCTGAGAGAAATTTCTCGTGTTTTTTAATTTCATGATTTATAGTTATTAGTATTTTTAATCAGTGAATTTAAAAATTACCATTTGATAGAGAAGTACTATTTGAATACCACACCAAAAAATCCCTAAAAATAAAATAACCTCCATTTTTTAAAATTAATCTAAACACATTTCCTGGATTAGGAAAAAGATTGGTTGTGTAATATGCTATATAGCTCCTTCCTTGCCAAATGGGAAACTGGTTGCCTCCTCACTTGAAAAAAAAAATAGAAAAGGAGAAACCTTCCAGATTCTTCTAGTTATAACAAGCCCCTGGTTAGTATAAGTATACTTATACTAATATATGACATTTATCAATGAGTATTTATCACTTTGCCCAAAATACGCGGGCCTTATTAATAATGCCCGGATTTATCACACCGCCCATAACAAATACCCCTGTATAAAAGACGTATAGAATGTATGTTTCGTGTGTTACAGTTGACGGTATATGTTCCGTAAAACCTATTATTTGAACCCCTAAGCGTTCAGGGGCGGGTCCAGGGGGGGGGGGGCCCTGGGGGCCATGGCCCCCCCTCCGAGAAACCCTAACAAATAGCTTAAAAAACACTTTCTTAATGTTAAAATTCAAAAAAATTTCTGGGGGAGAACCCCCAAACCCCCCTTTAATATTTTGACATCCATAGGCGCCAACTTTTATAAAATATTGGAGGGGAGGGCCAGTACAAGACATTAAAAAACATAAAATTAAAAGAAACAACCATTAAGTTTACGTGCCTAATTACCTAATTTTGTATCAGATGTGTAGATTAAATTTTGTTACATATCTCTTTAAATATCGCCAAGGTGTAATATTTTGAGGTGCATTTAATGTAAAAGTTTTGTGTAATAATGCGAGCTCGAAATAAGATGGGGGTCTGGGCGATCTCTCCCAGACAAATTTTAGGAATTTCTCTGTTAAAAGTAGCATTTCAGCTTAATTCCAAAGTTTGGGGGCTCTCCCCAAGAAAATTTTTAAAATTTGAACCTTAAAAGAAATTTTTAACACATTCTGAGACCTATTGTGGGTTACCCTCTCCCCAAATAACCGCTCTTGAAGAGGATTCCAAACCAGAAAATATCCAAACATCACAAAATATTGTGGGGGGGGCTTAGCCCCCCTTCAGCTAACATTGGATGGGGCTCCAGCCCTCTCAAACCGGTAATACTATAGTTTAAATGGGCGTATTTTAAAACATTTTCAGAAGAGGACCCCCGGCCCTTTTCAAAATTGGGCATCTATTTATAACTTCATCCTTGAAAATTCTGTGGTTTACATGCTTTTAAAATGAGCTGAAACTTTATTTTTAGAGGCAAATTTTCAAAAATTTTCTAGGGGGCACCCCCCAGACCCCCTATTAATTTCTCATGGTTACTTATTTACTGTTTCCTCCTTGAACTTGTTTCTCTCCTCTCCTTTTAGGAGTACAAGAAGTTACCCTCTTTAGGTGCTATCCAATGGATACCAAATGTACAAAAATGAGTAGAAAAACTTCTATTTGAAGCCAAATTTCACAAAATTTTCTGGGGGAGGACCCCCAGACCCCCCCCCCCACATTTGCTTTCGAGCTAGCATTATCTGAAGAAACCTTTATAACTTTAACAAAGTTTCGCATTTTATTTATGTTATAATTGGAAATTAGGGAGCCAAACACCTCGTGAACACAAGTATTATTATGGCCTTACAAAAATGTTTCACCCCCCACCCACTTTCTAAAACAATGGCACGGGCCCTGGATATCCTCTAAGTTACTATAAACCCCTAAAGAGCTGCTTGAAAGTAAGCACTCTTCAAAAAATTTTCTGAGGCACTGAAAATTTCGAATGTAATACCCTCCGACTTTGACATGCCCCCCCCCCCCCGAAAATCTGGTCTGGAACCGCCCTTGTAAGCGTTAGGATTACATCGTGACAGAGTTTAATAAACACCACACATTCACTTTTGAACTGTGGGCAATAAATCTCTGCCAAAACACACAATACCTCAAATGGGAGTGTATAGCAAGAAATGAGGAAAAAGAAATACAGAAACGATACCGAATATTATTGATAGCAAGGCCAGACTTCAAAGCAATTCCCACAGAAATCAGAAAAAACTGTAACCTTTGCAGGATATATGGCAAGAGACCTTTTTAGAAAACAATATGATACATCAATATCAGGAAAGTGCTTATGACAGGGGGTGTTAGCGTGTTGAAACCTCGTGTAACATGTTGTTAATACACACAAAGGTGTTTCAATTGGTCATCTGAAAAAGAATAATGTGTTTTTCATGTGCAGGGAAGTTCAATTAATATTTAGTTAGTAGTTGTATAAGGGAGTTTGTATTAGACACATGATTTTTCCAAAGTTAAAAGAATTTTCTATACCCATTTAAAAAGTAAAAGTTGCATTAAATTTAAATTTTAGAGAACGCCTATGATACGACAGAAGAAATTTCTTATTTACCCCAAAAGAGCCACAGGTCATTCATGGGTTCAAATACTCAAAATTGTATGTAACATTAAGGAAAAAAGGGAACATTTTCTCCTGGATAGCAAAGACAATTTTTAATTTGAATTAGTACAAAAAAGATTGCATTAGTAGTGACTTTTTCTAGGAAAGAATGTAAAAATTACACGAGTAATAAGATAATGGGTAGAAAACATCCAAGTCGATGTCATCCCTTTATTATTGTTACTATGCGTGGTGGTGTTTTTATACAATCCTCGTCTTTCTAAAAAAAATTACCCATTTCACCTTCTCCTACACTGAGGCCCGAAACTTTTAATTTTCATCCGATGATGTGGTCCAATACTTGGACAACTCAGGTGTAACAACACAAAACTACATCGAACTACGTTCAAATCCATCGATGATCGAGGTACATCTTGACTGACCTTACAATCAAAGAGCCATCAGACCATGCCTTGCCCTTGTACTATCCCGTCTAAGAAAACCTAAGAAAAGTTCACAGATGGGAACAAACTGACTCCCCGCATCACGCAATTATCATGTACAGAGATTATTTTTGAACAGTATATACTCCTCCTAACAATGGAGAAGTACAGTTATATGTTACTTATTGTGAAGGTATAGAAGAGTGACTCCCTTGTTGTACAAGGAAGCGTCAATGCTTTAATCCTTCCTCTGTGACCTGATGATGTGCAAATGGATATATTGTGCAATTAATCCTCCAGTTGGATTGTTAATTTATGTTTCGGTGCTTGTGAAAATTTACTTGAGAGATGTGATGACCTTTTGTATGGTAAAAGCTTCTGTGTGTCTTGTTTCATTGTAAATGTGATTCTTTGTGAAGCTCAGATTTTGGAATGATAACAGAATTTACTTAATTTACTTCTGCCGTTGTCTTTGGAGTTAATCCATAAAGAAAAAGTTTAAAAAAGCTAATCCCTATTATAGAATGTTAGAAACAGGTTACTCATAGTTTCTATTGATGTTTTAGGTACAGTTGTTAGGTCAGAGAAAATCTTTCATCCGAAGGGGATAATTTCCGAAGGTGTGCAGTTATTGTTATTATTACTCTTATGGTTGAAATATGAAAATTTTCACTTTTATCTAAAGTAGAAACCAAAAATATTTGAAGGTAACTTTGTGTGTTGTTCCTGTAAATTTTAAAATAAGGTAACACATGAGAAGATATTGACATTACTTACCCCTACCCTCTCTCATGAGATACTATAAACCTCTCTTAGAGTTATTTCAGCTAGATGAATATAGGAGTTGTTCACAAGTTCATCATCCCAGCTATGAAAAGGACTCACACCATTTTGACACTGATCCCTAATAAAGAGAAGTACAAAAATGTTTAAACGGAAGCTAAACAGAAATCCATATTTGTTTGTATATGAATAGTTTAACTAAACTGTGTACTTAGTATGCTCAGAAATTTAATTATGTTCTTTTTCTGTGTATCACATTTGAGAGGAAAAATCAATGGTTCTTCCCCTTCGTGTCATACCAAATGTTTGTAGAAGTATCATGACAAAAAAAAAGGGTGAATACATTTGCATGAAATTTGAATGCCTACAGAAGACTGTCGTCTCTCTGCATGTGAGCAGAAACACAGAGTTAGTTTTTCATGCAATTTATGATTTTTTATGTTGGTAGTTTTATGGTTAACCTATTAGTTTAAGTTATGAAAATGGAAAGAAGTTCTGATTTTGTAAAGTAGCCTAATTGGGATTGTACTCAAGTTGAAGTAGTCAGATTCCAGTAGTATATATATATATATATATATATATATATATATATATATGATTTCAGTATTATATAAATTCCAAATTAATTAATTGATCTTGATTATGTTTATAATTAAAAATATCTCTATATTAATGAAAATAAATTAATTTTCTTTTACCAGCTGTACCCCAAATTTGGGCTCTATAAAAAACCTCCAATTAACACACGAAAATATATTAGTAAATTGCTTCTTTTAAATCTTCTTTTGTCTTCAAAATTCTAAACATTAAATTTTTAGTTACTTTGCAATTTTAAATATGAAACGTAGCAAGTCTTTTAAAATAAATTTTTTCCATTTAACATTAAATTATAACTTACTAAATGTAAGGGCAACATATACAAATACTAACCTTGAAAATTAGTCAGTAAATCTAGTTTGCAATTATAAAATATTATTAAATCTATCTTTATTCACATTTCTAAAAAAAAAAAAATTCGCCAACAAAAAAATAATTTTATAGATATAGATAAAAACTATTTTAAAGGAAATATTCATACCTTGGAACAGAGTGTAATTCAAACTTTAAACATAACTTCAAAAAAAAACTGGCTGATGACTGTTTCCAAAACAAAAACCAAAACTAACTGATTCTGCGGCGTTCTCGAAATAAAAAGTTTTCCCTACGCTCCACTAGATGGCAATAGCAGTCAAGACTCAAGTGTCAACTCGCAGCACTTCCGGCGAGTAGCGGTTGGCCGAGGCGCGCAGAAACGTCACTCAAAGAGGCGGGACCAGCGCTACATCCCACCCCTTTCGGCGACATTTGTGTCGGCTTTGGTGTTCGGAACTTACGCGTGTTGTTGCTTTCTTCCAGAGAGACTTTTTTTTATCTCTCTCTCTCCTTTTCCCCTCCCCCTCCCCCATTTTTTTGGGGGCGCGTGCGAAATACAGAGAGAGAGAGAGAGAAGAACAGAAGGTTTTTATTCGAGACGGAGAATTCTTTTTGCGCCATTCGCCGCCACGGCCCAATCATAAGCGGTGCGTTACTGGCGCTTTTGTTTCTCGCATTCGGCGCCAAATTGAGTGGAGAGAGTTTTAAGTTTAATGACTTTGCTCTGGCCAGCTCTCTCCGATTCTCCCCGCCTACAGTTTGATTGAAGTATTTCGGCGGACCGCAAGTCTGACGTCTCCACTCCTCTTCAAAGAGGATTTTTGTGATTTTTAATGGACACTATATGAATGGACTTGACTCTTATCGGTGGACAATGTAAACACCTCTCGGTGCCGTTGATGAAGTAAGTCGAAATTAATTTTAAATTTTAAAAAAAAATTCGAGTCGTTTTACACATTTGTTTTCAATTACAAAGTATATGGTGCTAGTTTTTCTTAAATAATTTTTTTTCTAATTGAATGGTTTATTAAGAGATTGGATATGTAAACACATTATGCTGTTTTAAAAGCACTCCAAGAACAAGGTTGCTTGATTAGATTTACTATTAGTAATCACTATTTGATTTACTTTACTCAGTTTTCACATTTAACATATAAAACAAATAAGTATTCAAGCAGCAAGAAGTGTATTGATTAACTTATATAGATAAAAACAAACCATTGTCAAAATTTAGATGTTATCAAATATGAATGGACGGGCCAGGGAAGATTTGGGAATGTAATCCTAAAAATTACACTATAAATTTACGTATTATTAATTTATGAAATTACGTATTGTCATAATTTTTCGAGCTATTTTACTACGTGTAATTTTTTCCAATATATTTTTAATCAAAACACAGTATCCAGCTAGGAAACCAAATTCAAAATGCTGCAATTTTTGTTATTTAAAACAAATTACCCCATTGTGCTTCAATTTTAGTGCTATAGATATTGTCAGTATAAAAATTTTGAAGAGCGTAGACTAGAAAAGTATCAATAGACCAACAAATATCTATTGCTCTCCCAGTCTCAAACTTTTATAATAATAATATTAATAATAATAATAATAATAATAATAATAATAATAATAATTTTGAAACTATAAGATAATATTAGTTTTTTAAAATAAAAAACATGTATGATCCAAAAATAAAATTTAGCATCATCATTAAAATGAGATTATATTTAAGTACCTATTATTTTTTTTAAAAATTGTAAATTTTATGCTATAGTATGCTCAACTTTCTCAACAATTAATTACCTTGTTAAAAGTAACTAGCATAAAATGTCAAAAATTCGTTATAATTTGTGGAAATTAAAGTTACCCAGTTTTTTTCTTGATCATGACTTAAAAGATGGACGTATAAAGAGTTCTAGCAAATCAATAAAACTTTCGAAAAATTAAAAACAAATGTGCCGTACTTTGACCCTTTCTTTAAAATGCCCCAAAATATAAACATTTACAAATGTACAAATCATACATGAAATTTCAAATCAGATTTGTACACGCATCAAAATGTACAAATCTGTCTTTTTTATAATATTCATCACTTTTTCAAACTCTTACTCTTTAAAAGGTTACGTCTTTTACCTAATTAAAGCCTTAATTTTATTTTACATGCACATTTTTTTGGATTGTACTGATTTTGCTTCTAAATGTTTTCTACATATATAGAAATAATATTTTTTCAACTTCTTGCTCATTTTGAAGCAGAAGAGTAAGAGTACGTTCAATTTTCTGTAAAAATAATTAAAAATAATATAATTTAAATAATTTTCAACGAAATGTATAGGCATTATTTAAGTTGAAGAGTTAATTTGTAAATTTATAAAAGAACAAGTTTCTCTTATAGATGACCGTTTTTAAAATTCCTGTATCAATGGTTAATTACTAAAAATAATCAAAAATATGAAAAAGAACATTCATTCAACTTCAAATGTATTAAAAATAAAAAAATAAAATTAGGTTTCCCATAAAAGTATATTAAAATCCCTGTTTAAAACACAAAATAAAAAACTGTAATCCCTATACATACATATGAGGGTAGTAGTACGAGTCATTTTGTAAAATAACAAAAAAAAAACCCAAAGAACGTTGCAAAATAGTACATACTTCTCTTCACATTATTTTTTTTTTCATAAAAGTATCATTAAATAACATAAAGAGAAGCATTCAATAAAAACGTTAAATAATGTTAAATTAAAACAACACTTCAACTCGAAATGACGAAATTCTACTCAAACAAGATAAAAATAAAAATATTTTGATTCTTCGTACTCCTAGAAACAAAAACCCAATGTACATAATTGAGTCATTAAGTATGTTTTCCCTAAACAGATAAGTACTGAACAATTATCCAACTTTAAACATAACTTTTTCTGTAAAAGCAGAAAAAGCTAAATAAAATACTGTTCAATTTCGTTATCTGTCTCGTCATGTCAATCACTGCATCATGCAAATGCTTCACACAAAAATAAAAAAAATTCTGTCTCTAATTTTTGGCAGCACTTTAACAACACTCGCTTTTCCTTGGACAACACAAATCGCAACATAATCGCAATACAATCACAATGCTTTTGATTAGAAATATTCATTATATTTGTTTGTAACAAAACAGTTTCACGCATTTGCAGTGATCTCGAAGCTGTTTTAAACGCCAATTATTAGAAATATCGCAAAAAAGAAGTTGCATACTAATCACTGAAATATTAGGGAAAGGAGAGTAAGAACACGCACAAAAATGATTTTGGGCTGTAAAATTGAGAATTTAAAAGCTAGAGTCTCAAAAATTTACAAAATGTAAGTTTATTGACTCCCAAATCAAAATAAAAAAGAGAAAAGTTTTAGATTCAAACGAAGTTATCTTAAAAATCATAAATAAAATAAAATTTTGAATGCGTACTTTTACTCGACGTGGTGGGGAAAAATACGTAGGACGTGAGACCAAAAGTACACACACCCCCTGAAAACTTGGGAGAAATAGCAATAAAATGCACCATTACCTTCGTAATTGGAAGATTCCTCCCTCATGTCATCTATCTCTATAAATACAAATCCATAGAGAATGCAATCTCATTGAAAAATCTATGGAGGGGGGCAATCACAATGTTACTTTTCCAGGATTTTACAGGAGCTAGTTTTTTAGCTTCAGATTGTTTTAAGCTTTCAAAGGGAAAATTAAACATTTGCTCAACAGCTGTAGCGTATAACTCTCATTTGGTGAAGAACTAAAGAGTAAGATGACTTACATGATTCTCTTTATGAAAATCTCAACTATCTTGCTTATATGCGCTGATGTATTAATTCTCTGAATCCACCCTATAATTAATTTCAGTTAAATTCTAAATATCGATGCAAAGTTGTTCAGAAGGAAGTAAACCTCAAGATTGATATTCATTTTGAAAGTCCAATCATTAGATATTTTTGAACAGAAAAATTAAGATTCCTTCGCAGAAAAATTAGAGGATAACTCAAATAAACCATATTTTACCTGATAAATAAAATACAGACTGAATGAAAATAATAAGGACAGTATTTTAATATAGATTATGAACATGTATCCACACTTGCTCCCCCTTATAATGTTGCCAAAAGGGGGAAAAATCCGATGTGTACTTTTACCAGATTGCACACTTTCACCCTCCTTTCCCTTACATCTATATCAATAACTACTATTAAAATTTTGGTGAAATTGAAATATTTGACGATTTTTAACGAGAAACATAACGGAATTGAATCAAAATGTCTATAGTTAAATATTCTGAAGCTTTATTGTCACAAAAACAAAATAACATTTGGAGAAACGAAATTATCAGATGAACAATCAATGGAGAAAGAACATCATGCCCAATTCCAAGAATTTGTTCAAATCTTTTATCTATGGTTTCAAACTCAATCCTCTAACTCATATCCTAGTGTATTTTAAGTCCTTATACATACGCCGTCTCTTGTTTAAAAAAGAGAGAGAGAGCTAATTTTTAAAAAAAATCTTAATTCGATCAAAATCGATCGATTTTGATGGTTAAATGGGTAATTATGAGAAAATCCCATTGGAAAACACCCCAAAAACTATTTGTTAGTCCCCTGACTATATTATATTCATGTTATTTTTCTATACTATTAATATTTCTTTTGAAATCAAAAATTGCAAGCAATATCTGGAGAATGCAGATTTTTTTCAGGGGACTAACACTAATGATTGCATCTTTTAAGACAAAAAAAATGTCAGAGTTTGAAATTGGGGATCATATTTCAAAAAAAAAAAATAATCATGTAAATGACCATATCTCATCAATTTATTTAGTTTTCTAAGAAATACATATGAACATTTAAAAAATACATTTAATTCATATGAAAATACATTGACGTGCCACAGGGTGCTAGCGGCCCTCCAATTTTTTTGTGTCCCGATAAGTTTTGAATGTTTCTAAAATTAAAGTAGGTAGTAAATCAGGAAAATTAATTTAAAAGGTGCTTTTATTTTCTAAATCCTAAAGTATTTGCTCGATAATATGCCTCTGGGAAAAAAAACGTTGTGCCTCTTTGTTTAAAAATTACAAATGAAAATAATAAAAAAGGAATTAATCAAAATCACATCAAACAAGTAGAAATTTCGTTAATTTTTTATGTTAAACTTTAGCATATAAGCTATACTTTTGTACAGATCAATGAACGATTCCCGCATTCACACAAAAAAACGATTCACACAAAAAAATGTATTTTTTAAGGACAAAATATTCTAAATTCCTTTTAAAAGTTATAATTTCTTCTAAATTCATTCAAAAGAAATTTAGTGAATTTAGTGTTTTAAAGTAAAAATCCTTAAATCCTAAGATCATTGTTCAGGATTGAATAACGTCAAATACTGTTTCGCACCATTTTATTAAAGTCAAACTTTGAAATTAAATTAAAAAATAAATAAACATATATTTGAAAAAAATTTTGCCCGTGTATTCCTTTCTTGGATGTCTCTATCCTATGAAAAAGTAAATAAAAATGCGATAATTCCCCATTCGGACCCTTTTTCTATATGTTATTCAATCATTTTTAATTTCTCTGAATAGTACTATGAGCTAATGAAGTAAAAGAAGTGATATTTCAATTTCGATTAATTAAGTAAAATTGGTCATAACAGTCCGGATCACCTTTAAAGTTATTTAGGCCTTCGTTCTCTACGGTATTTTTCTACTTCGTAAAAAAAGCCACAATAATTAAGAGTTAGAAAGTCTCGTGTTTTAAAGCTTTTTTAATAATTTCCTCTGATATATTAAAAACTAATTTTTATTTTTAGAAATTAGTTAAGAAAATTGGTAGAGAAAGAGAAAGGCATATTTATTCTGAAATTAACGTTGTCAAATAATGAGATTCTTCCAGAAGATTGCAACTATTTTAACTTTTAAATAATTCCAAGCTTTTTAAAAAATTCAGTTTACTAAAATAGGTTAAATTTAAATATAACACGAAAAAATACGGGGCTTTGATGTACTTTCTTGTATTACGTAAAATACCTTTGGAGTCAAGTCAATAAGTAGATAATTTTGGAGAAGATGTTACTAAGTCCCCTAAAACTAGAAAATAAATGTGCATAAGTATAACCGTTTTAAAGAATAATTTTATACTTAGAGTTAAACGTTTTTGAAAAGCAAAGAGTAGAATCACAGAATTCTATTAGGTGAAAAAAATTTAAAGGAGCAGTATAAATATCTCATAATTCAATAATCATAGATTCTTTTTTCTTAAATCTGATCGGAAATAGACTGTAGATTTTTTAAAAATTTAAACTCTAGCAGCTAGATCTTGCGATTTTAACTCTTATGAGTACTAATGACATAGGAAAGTCTTCTATAATCTCTTTTTCTTATATCTCATTAAAAATAGTCTGTGGTAGAATTTAGAAAAAAAAAACTATAAACTCTAGCCAGTTTTGAATATTTCGAGTCTTATAATGTCAAAATATGTTCTTGAATATTTAATTAGCTCTTTAAGATAAGTCACATTTTACCAACCGACTCATTTTCTAGGAAAATACTCAGGAAAACTTATGTTATGGTAAAATGTTATAACATTTTATAAATCTGCATTAAAAATAATCCAACCGGTTTTAACGTTTTATTTTGCCTGTATTACAAAGCTTGAAACTAATTTAACAAAAAAAATAATAATAATCAAAGGTTAAAAAGAAGGGAGAAATGGAAAAATGGACTGAAAATAGCGTTTCGCGTTGAAATGAATTTTCTATTTATTCAACTTTTGATATAAGGCATCATAAAAAAACATTTTGACTGAACCTCGGGAAGTAAAATAATTTTCTATTATGTAATTAACTGAATTAAAAATTACTTTATGTGGACCTGGGAATTATCTAGGAATTTCGGTAAATAAAATTAATTTGTGTGAAAAATTAAAGTTTTACTAATCCATTTTAACCTTAAAAACGTTCAGAAGTCCTTTTAATATATCTTAATACTTTATTTCGTTTCTACATTTTTTCGGAATAATAAAAGCGCAAAAAATAAAATTAAAACTAATTTATAATTATTTTATTGTTTACAATACAGTAGTATCAAATAGCTGTGTCAGTTTCATTAAAACTCCGAAAGAGTTCATTTAGCAGCTAAACTCAAAATAAAAGTTTTATAGCCAGTGTTCATAGTTGTATAGATGCTTATGAAATCAAAAATTCTTTTTCAGGTGACGTGATCCGATGCAAAAATTCCTGGAAACCCAGATCAAATCCTCTGTTACGCAAACAGTAATCCCCAGGAGAAACAAAAACGGGAGCTAATATCTATAAACATTTTTGAGGGACACTATTCCTGGAATTCCCAGCACGGAAAAAGAACAGAGAAACTCTATCTGCCTAATATCGGAATCTCCATTACAAATAAGGTAGACATCCGATAGGAGAAGAAGTGGAGGAAAAGAAATATTAAATTCTTCAAAAGTGATAACGACGATTGAGAGAAACATCTCAAACAAAAACGGGAGCTAATATAACCACTCCTCCAAATTAAGGGGAGGGAAGAGAGTTTCCCCGAAAAGTGCATCGAAAATTCCGAAACCCGACACCTCATCTCAAACATCCGAATTAATAAAAAGAAGAAGAGAGAGAAGGGGGAGAGAAAGAAGTGTGGAGCGAAGGCGCTTGGAGTTCGCGCCGCGATGAGCCGTGATTGGCCCGCTCCGCGCAAATAGCCAATCAAGAGCGTCACGCACCGGCGTGCCAAAGCCGGCGCGCCAGTTTCACGCCGCCGCGCCACCGGAGCCCCATGCGCTTCGAACCGGACTACGGACCGGGGATGGCCTACCACCCGTTCCTGCTGCCCCCGCGTCACCCGCACCCCCAGTCCGACTTCAGCATGAACTCCATCCTCACCCAGCCGCACTATCTGTCGGCGGCGCTGCAGGGCTTCAACCCGGCGCTAGCTGCGGCGGCGGCGGCCGCCTGCTACCCGCCGCCCTCGGCGGCGCTCTTCCCCAAGCCGCCGGACGAGGTGCCGCCGCACCTGCGGCCGCTGCGGGCGCTCGAGCCCGAGGACGACGGGGTCCAGGACGACCCGAAGGTGACTCTCGAGGCCAAGGACCTATGGGATAAGTTCCACGCGCTGGGGACGGAGATGGTCATCACCAAGTCGGGAAGGTGAGTTCCTCCTGCTTCTCTCCTTCCCGATATCAAAGAGAGAACATCACCCACACACACTCTAAATGCGGATATTTTGGGATACATAACAGGGATATTCAAACTATCACCCTTTATTTGTTCACGGTTGAATTTCTAAACCAATTAAATTTTTGTAGAAGAGATTCAGTCAAACTTTGGCTAGCCATGTAATATAACAGGTGGTAATATCCTTCAAAATTATGTTCCTTACAATACTTAGATTTAGTTAACCAAAGCGAGGAGAAAAAGATGCACACATCACCCACAGGGATACGCATCACACTAAATGCGGATATACTGGGATAAATAACATGGATATTCATTAATACAGATTATTTTGGCAGATATATAGCTGATTTATATTATAATTAGACATATAATTTTGGCTAACCATGTAATATAACAGGTGATAGTATCCTTCAAAATAATGTTTCTTGCAATACTTAAAATTAAGTTAACCAAAGCGAGGAGAAAAAGATGCACACATCACCCACAGGGATGCACAGACTAAATGCGGATATACTGTGGGATAAATAACAGGGATATTCAAGCTATCACGCGTGTATTGTTAATTTCTAAACCATTTACAGGTATCTAAATTTCTTTTAGAAAAAATTCACTCAAATGTTGGCTAGCCATGTAATAGGTATAACAGTAGGTGGTAGTATCGTTCAGAATAACGCTTCTCGCAATACTTAGATTTAGTTAACCAAAGCGAAGAGAAAAAGATGAACATATCACCCATAGAAATACACACTTAGTGTGGGAATGCGGATATTTTGGGATGAAAAATACTCAGAATAGATGTATTCAACATCGTGCAATTTTTTCTAGGTTTAATTTCTAAAACATTTTTAAAATTTCCAAATTTTTCAGAAGAACTCCAGTAAAATTTTGGATAGTACTATTGACAGGTCATATAACACAACAGTATGTGGTAGTATCCCTCAAAATAATGCTTCTCACAAAACTAAGGATTAGTTAACAGTTAACAAAAGCGAAGAGAAAAAGATGCACTGCATACAACTTTCACATCCACAGGGATACATGATATATGCATAAAAAGCTGCATTAGTAATAGTGATATTAAACATTGTATGTTATTTATGTCTGGTTTGAATTCCAAAATGGCATTAGATATAAAAATTTCCCAAATTATAGAAATGTCGGCTTGACTATAGATACAAATGCCGATTAATTGAGATGCTTTATTAATTTGTGCATTATTTGGTGTCTAAAAGTATTTAGTATAAAAAATACTCAAATTTTTAGCAGTTTTAATATTAAAAAGTATCAATTTTAGCTAATATACTATTAACAGGCCATGTCATATAACAGTAATATCTGTCAAAAAATGATGCCTTTCATAATTATATCTTCTTCCCGACCTAAATGAAGAGAAAAAGGATTCCCACTCGTGCTTTATTATATCCATAGGGACGGGGGTGACAAGATTTTTGTATCAAAAATTAAAAAACTATATGGATATTTTAGATACTATTGTATACCTTATTTTGCATGGTTGGATTTCTAAAAGTATTTATATTAATAATACTAGACTAGACATTTGAGTTTTGCATTAATAACTCAGTACATACTGAGATACCACTTATCCAAGGGACTTATCCACTTACACAAACATAACAGTGATGAGAGGAAGTCAAAATTTTGGGTATAAAAATAATTACAAATATTATTGTTATTTTAGGTATCGTACATTATTTATGCTCGGTTTCATTTCTAAAAACATTCCATTAAAAAAAACGAGATTTTAAGTTGCATTGATACCGAAGAACGCGTTACGATACACACATGACAGTGGTGGGGGGATAGATATTTTAGGTACCATACATTATGTTCCTACGGTTTGATTTCTAAATGTATTTAATATGAAAAAATTTTTCGGATGAAAATATTTTAAAAGTGAGAAATTTTAGGTATTGTTCATTATTTGGGAAAGGTGTGTTTTTCATAAAGCATTTAATATAAAAATATCCGAAATTAAAGTAGAATAATACCCAAAATACATTATGTTGATACATATTTAACCAAATGAGATGATATCAATATTTTGGGTTAAAATACATAGAAATAGATATTGAGTATTTTAGTACATTTTTTGTGCACCGTTTCTTTTAAAAGAAATACTTGCTATCAAAAATATCCGAAATTTTTGTAGTATTAGTACCTAATGCAGATGTTGAAATTTTAGAATAAAGAAATACTTAGAGATATTTTAGGTATCGTACAGTAATTGTAGATTTTCGTGAAGAAAATGTTATTAATTACTTCAAGCAATGAAAAACTTTCTTTATATTTTATGCACCAAAATAATACACGTTCCTAACGTTATGTAGGAGTTGTAAAGTACTTTAAAAATACTCACAATAATAGAAGTAATTAGTTGTTCCTCCTTACATACTTTGTAATCAGTAACGTTATAATTGTAAAAGTTACTTTAAAAACTCTCATAATTTGTTATTCACATTTGGTGTAGTATCATCATTTTTTAAACATTGTTTTTCTAAGTAAACTATTTTTAATTTATTTAATTTATAATTAATAACATTCCTAGAAAATTTTTAAAATATAATTATTAGAATGTTTTACTCATCTCCTTGGAGAATTCCTTATAAAAACCTCTTACCACTGATATAAAGTCTTTAAAAGTTTAACTAATTTACGATTTTTCGAAAGGAAACAACTTTTGGATACTTGTAATACTTGTATAATACGAACGTTAATTACAAAGCAATTAGTTTAAATTCATCAGTATCAATCATATTTTATAAAAAAGATTAATGGCAATGAAACTGAAAACTAAACAATGAAAACAATATTCAACTTCAACTGTCTAACTCTCCATTTTCTGAATTTAAATTACCATTACCTCTAAGATTTGCAATGCATAAAAACTTTTTACGTATACCTAATGTTTTTATATAAGTTTATTATTTTATACTTTGAAGAGCTGATATCCGATTTTTTTTTTCAATTTTACGTTCAGTTTTAGGGATAAAGTGAAAATTCCACCTTAAACAACAAACAGTAACGATGTTTTAAAAGTTAAATTCATTCTTATTCTTTACATACCTTATACAGTATTGACAAATTTTATTAAAAAATGTTTACATGGAAGTTATGTGTAATCAGACAATTCTCTTGAATAGAATAATATCAGAAGTTATTCCTCTAGTAAACAGGGGGGAAGTTCAAAATGTATTAAATTTCAAGAGGAACTTTTATAAATGCAAATTTTATTAAATTAAATTATTTGTTAGTTTGTTTTTGCTCGTTACAAACAAGTTTTCTAAAAACTTACCCCATGGTAATCAAAATAATAACCAATTAAAATTTATAAGAAAGTAATGAATTAAAAGAGTTGTGAAAACATTCCATGTTTTGTAAGAAATAATAAAAAAAAGTGTATCATTATCTTTATTATTAAAAAGCTCGTTTGAAATTGATTTACCTAGTGAGTTTATCGAGAATTTGAAGTATGAAACTTTCAAGAATTAACTTGGAATTAGATTGGAATTGGAATTTAGGATATTAGTTTAAATTGTATAACTTGTTTTTATTTGGCGGGTTTAGGGTGTTTGTATAACAGTCACCTTCAACTAAATATTTTATGGCACTCTTACCTATTTACTTTACAAATCAATAGGTATTCCATATTAATGAAGTTGTAATTGTGCAATCGAATACTTTACTCTATCATCATATGAAGTGAATTAATATAAAAATTAATATCACTCAAAAGATTGTTAAAGTACCTTTATTTTTAAAAATGAATATAGAATTGAATGAATGTAAATTTGTTATTATAAGGATTCTTAAAAAAAACTCAAAACGATTGGAAAGTAATTTAATTGTGTCGTAACATAAATTCCATCGATACTATACAAAAGAAAAGCTTAAATTGCTTTAAAATTGATAATTGATATTATTTTCTGCAAGAAAGTGAATAAAACATATTTAATAAATCCTTCCAAAAATATCGTTTTTGTTCTGCTAAGACTCTCAATATATATGAAATTTTTCATTATCAGCTTTTTCGCTAAGAATAAATAATCTTAAATTTCAATTAAGGATTAAAAATCTTTCATTTCTATTAATTTAATAAACTAATTCATGTAAAATCAATTTATTGTAGAAGGGTTATCTTTCTAATAAATATAAGTTTATATCAAAACTGCTTAGTTTATAATCTCATCATTATAATCTCTATGCCAGAGTCTGTTTCTTTTAAATTTTAAACAAGTAAAATTACTGTTAAATTTACACTAACATTTCTCATGCTTCATACTTTTCCTATTTATTTTGTGTATCAATTTTGTTCACTTGATATTTTTCGTACAGTATATTAGCCAAATAAATACAAAAAAATATTTTAAAATTAAAACAAATTTTCTATCATATGATTTATTCAAAACTAGCAACTTTTTACGGTAAACGAACATCTTAACTGTAAAGTTAATAGTTTTAGCATACTTTATACAGTCGACTCCATATTGTGATCACGGTTAATGTTATTAATCGAATGATGTTATCAAAATTGACCGGTCCCGATCACTCCTATTTAACTTAACGCAAAATGTATCGTTTTGTGGTATTAATATATCGCTTAATGTTATCAAAATATGGTGAAATACCCGATAAAAACTTCCTTTTTTCCCGTTTGAAGGCCAATTTTAATACATAATCATACAAAAGGAGTCATTAATTTATTAGTGTTATATGTTCCATTTCCATATTTTTCTTTAAGAATATATAATTTGCAAAATACAAACTTAGGAATTGTTTCAAATACTTCAATTAGGCCTATATAGTAATGATTTTAATACAAAACTCGAGTTACAGTGCTTAAAACTTTTTAATGTCAAATTGCTCATTGTTTTGTATCGGATATTGTTATCATTCTACTCTTGGACAAAAATTATCACATTAAGTGAAGTCAACTGTATTTAATAAATTTTTAATCACAAATATTTTAGGCATCATCTAAACTTCTAAACTGTACTTCTTAATAAAAAATCTGAAAATATAGTTGTTCAGTGTCACGATAAATATTCCTAATGAAAATTTAGGAGCTTTTATACATCGATGTAAAATAATTAAAGTTGTTATTTAAGTTTTCATGTCCTTGCTGAAAACCCGTGATTTTTGATGAAACAGATATAGTAACAGATTTTTCGAAAAACAGCATCTTCTTTGAATAGGTAAAGGTCTTCCAAGATAAAACACAATAGTCTCCATTGAAGATAAGAAAATCATTAGATCACCATCACCGAATTTTCCAGTATATAAGCTTCCGGTATGAATTGAAAATAAGGCATCAACTAGTTGATGTTTCGATACATGACATTGAAGAGAACGAATAAACAACAAATTAGACTAATTGTGATAATTGCTGTGATATGTTTTGGAGTTATATTGCTCGTTTACTTCTGATGATAGCTAAATTGAAGAAGGGAAGTCTAGAAGTTTGTTGGAAGATTGTGAAATTGTACATTGTTTTTCAAGCAATGGAGTTTTCCTAAACTAAAAGAAAAGTTTCCAACTTTAATATTTTTACCAATGTTCATCAAATTTATAACTTTATACTAAAACATTAATAGATACACACATTTATTGTCACGAATAAAAAAATGTAGAAAATCTACGTCAATGCAGCCTAAAAATTTAAAATTTTATAAGTAACAAACAATTTAAATATATATGTTACGGGCAATGTGATAAATCCGGGCATTATTAATAATGCCCGGTCAATGTGATAAATTGAATGGAATTTATCAATGAAATTTATCACTTTGCCCGCCTCCACTTCGGGTTTATTAATAATGCCCGATTAATGACTTTGCTCATAACATATATACTGTAATAGAAACTAAAGGTATTAATTGAAAATATTATTCTTAAAATTTTATTTGTACCTTTAAATATGACACCCCATTTATCTTGGTATTTTTTTAATACAATGAAAGACGCCAAGAATTCTATTTCACTTGTATTTCTACCAATGTTTTGGGAGTTGGTATCTTCAACAAACTTTGGGATATCTTCATTCATTTAAAGTTATTGAATTTATGGTAATAAAATATTCTTAAAAAATTAAAACTAATTAGATAGTCTTTCTTGATACTTAAAGTTATTCAATTTATAGTTAAAGTACTTTATAAATAGTCACATAAAAGTTTTAAAAACTAAGAAAATCATTCCTTTACAAAAAAAGAATACGAAAGGAGGAATACCTAAAATATCGGTAACATCAGCATATTACGATATACTAATTCAATGTCTTTATTGTTTTTAAATATGTAGTTTTAATTGAAATTCATACCACTTTAAACTAAAGTAGTTTTCTCAAAATAAGAAAATACACCAACGTTTTACTAGTTATCTGGCACCGATTGAAACTCGTAACCACCTTTCAAAATCCATTCACTGTGCTAAAAACAGCCCTCGCTCTACCCATAGCGTGCACTCACAAAGATATGCCACAGTAATAAACCATTCCAAGCGCAATTTCCATACCTTTCGCTTCCAACTTCGCAAACGCGTTTTTTTGTAAAACAGGGATGATTCGACGCGAGGTCAAATCCAAGCATCGGCGTATTTCTGGGCACCTTAACGGGATTAACACTAGAAAGACGGCAGTATGCTGTATACCTAGAAAGACTGAGTGGGCCTTTTTGGCCCCTCCTTGATTTTTTGCATACGGAGCTAATTATACATCTAAAATATAATAATACCATATAAATAACTGTTAGAGTATAAGATAGAGACTCAATCTTCAGATTTCTATAGGATTTTAGAATTTTTAACTATTAAAATAAATTGTAATTATGGCCATCAAAAGTGCTTTGACTATATTTTTATCCATAGATCTGATAAATGAGTTGCTACTCTAGATAAATGACACTGATACGAAAAATTAATAAAACCCATTCAATAAATAAAGCAAAGTTTTTAAAACTGATCTGTTTATTCGTGTTTTTGCACATTTGGAGCAATGGTTACAAAGCACTTCTCTAAATTCGCATTTTCCACAAACCGATTTCTTACTGTCTAAACATGTCTTTAATGTATGTTTTCCTTTACAGGATACTATAATTCTACATAATATAACCCTTTTTGTCACTGCTTTCTTCTCTGTTCATGCTTTTTTTCCCCTTTTATAGTAGAAATGGTTGTTTCTTTGGTAGACACGAAAGGGGCACGGAGCTCTTCACAAAATCTCAAGATGAAATTTCTACGACTTAATTTCTTTTTTCCCGGTTTTTTCCTTGCATAAGATTCATACATTTACAGCAGAGATATCTAATATGTAATAGAAAACATGCATAGGCCAACGGCTAGAGCCTGATTTGGAGTTATACTGCCGTATCATTTGATCCACAATGATGTCAACTCCATACTTAGTTTTGTTGTAGTAAGCTATAGTATTCGGCTTTTTCTTTTCCTTATAGTTGTCGATAACTACGTTGTGTTGCAGTTAAGGTTATGTCTTTATTTTTTTAAATAAACAATTGTTGAATATAGATTTTTTTTTCCTAATTTTGCAGTTGGCCGAACCCCTCTACGGTCTTTTCTAAGTGTTCCAACCAGGCTAGTTTTGCTTGGGATTTTAGTTTTTCACACAGTTTTACTATTGTAAAATAGCTGTCAGTTGTTATGTTCCTTTCTTTTCCCAAGTATGTCTGGGTACACTTCACAACGCATCATTTTCAATGCCTCAACAGGTAATGAAGGTTAGCAGTTTCCCCATACAAAGAAAACAGCTGTTACAGTTCAAGTTGTAAAATGTATTTCTTTTATGAGAAACAAACCCTATTGGTCACCTTGTAGGCCAAAATTCAATGGTGAGAACCTTTATCTTTATGGTGGGCACCATAAATTTATCCTTTGAAATGTCCTCCCCTCGACCACAACCCCTACTGAGAAAGGGGCGTTCTAAACCGAACCGAATCGAATTGAATGGAACTTGTAAGAGATAACAAACAAAGAAGATCCCCTCCCCTTTCTATAAGAAAATTTCATGGAAATACGAGCGGAACGAAGCAAGGAAAACACAGCAGAGGTGGTACGGTCCAAAAAAGCCCGCTCCGTCTTTCTAGGTATACGGTTCGCTATCTTTGCTCCTATGGGACTAAAAGGAAAACGGTTTGGTATGCACTTTAATAGAACCAAATAAGGAAAAGTCAGAAAATTTCAAGCCATTCGGTTGATTAGTGTTGAAATTATTAAGCCGCAAACAGCGCGATGGGCCAAAAAAGCCCATCCCGTCTTTCTAGTGTTAAATTATGCATCTTTTACCTTTGAGTGATTGCTTTTTTGATGCTTGAATTCAGCTTGCACGCTCGAGAGAGCCGAATTTGAGCGAGGAATGCGCTTAAATCATACAAGTGTTTTGAGTTCATGTGAGTGAGATGTGTTTTGAAATTCAAAACACGCTTTTGACATTAAACCGCGACAAAACGGATCGGGTTTTTCGTATAGTAATCTAAATCTATAGTCGCTTAATGTCTTTATTATAAAAGATGTATCGTGGTTAGCTGATGTTATCATGATCGCTGATGAAGAAACTATTGAAGTGTGGAATAGTTCTTTTGGGATTTCTCGTTTTGATTAGCATTTCGAATACCTTCGTGAAGTTTTTTTAACGAGTTTGGAATCGTTAATTGTGTAAAATTACATTCTTAATCCAAAACGTGTTTCATATTTCTAAATTGAGATTATAACATTATTATTTAAAGTTTTTAAAACATGAAAATATGGTATGAAGTTTAAATACCGAAAATAAGAAACTTATATCAAAGTAGTAAATATGAGATATCAAGTTTTAAATAAAGTCAAATAAGCTATACATATTTGCAAAAATTGGCCTAAAATATAAAATAGATAAACACACCAAATATTTTTTAAATGTGTCTGGTTATCAACAGTTTATTTTATAATTGATATCCAAATCTTAATAGCAATGTTTTTTTTAAGTTTTAGAAGTATCATTTAAAATATTTAACATGCATTAACTAAATTTGATTAAAAAAGTAAATTTAATGTTTGGTAAACCCCTAACTATTAATCCTCAAAAGAATATGTAATGTAATACCAAAAAGGAGAAATTTCTAACAAATTATCCTCCTTTATATGTTTTTATTACACACCACCTACCTTTATCTAGTTTGAAAAAATTATGAATGATGTTTGAATATTTTTTAATAAATATATTTCTTAATTTAAACATTTACGTTGTGATAGAATATTATTTTAAAACAAATGTTGCTTAAAAAGGTATAATAAACTTTGGTTTCCAAATATTTATTTTATAAAATATATTTTTTTAATTCATACCTAATCTTAACCAGAAAATCAGTCACTGATTACAATATTTGTGGAACACATCTAGACAGATTCTGTAAAGTAGAATGGACTTCTTTCCAAATATTTAAAAATACTTTGAAGACCCCAATTACTAACTTTAAAAACTGAATCAACACAGCTGTCTACATATAAATATTAAACGCTTTTTATCCTAATAAATTTCACAATATTTTAAGTTTAACCATTATTGTCCCTGTTTTCTCGAGGAGGATGTAGTATTCCAGATTATAAGTGCACCATCTGCTCTTCATCTTTTCCCTTTACGTAATCCTATTTATCCACAATTTTTTGACTGATTGACTGCTTCCCTCAACATTCTGCACTACTAGTCTTACGCTTTACGCTTCCCACAACTTTTCACACCTAGTTCTTCCCAACAAATCCAATTCACTTTCATCCCAATACATAAAGACATTGCCACAACTTCTATCATGCGATTTCTCTTCTTCGGCATCAGCCCCATAATTATTTCAGCCACAACTCCCAGCGAAGCGTGCTTCGGCCCTCGATAAGATCAGTCGATGTTCGACATAACGAGCGTTGGACGCGAAGTGTTGGTAACTGTATCTGTGCCGGCAAGACGCCGCTAATGGAAATGCGTGCGGCTCTGCTCGCTGAATTTATCAACAGAGGGTTCGGTGGGTTGGTTTGAGCTGCACGGAAGCTAGTAGAGGGTGGTCTGGGGTTGGTTTTTGTATTATTGACTGTGGTTTTGAGTGAAAAAAAAATTCTAAACTCACTTATGTAGTTTTCCCTTTCCTTAAGAATTTGGCCTCTACAATGTGTAATGTATCTGAATGGTTAGTGTTTTCATTAATGGTAAATTGATAACTAATAATTTGCTTGTTTTAATAATATCATTTAAACCTTACTTTGAGATGGGAAAAGTGGTAAAGAAAAAGACAAGAGAGAGAGAAAGAGAGATTCAGAGAGGAAGAGGAGATGGAGATATATTGAGAGTAAGAAATGAGATAATGAAAGAGAGAGAGTATGAGAGAAAGATAGAATTGGGAGATAAGGATATGATATAAGAGAAAGATACAAAAAAAATAATAGAGTTTAGTTTATAAGAAGAGAGGTTGGCGAGATGATATTTAAAGAAAATAACATTCTACAAAATTTGATTCATTACTAAGTGCTCGTAGTAAAGTAAAGAACTTTACACGCCTAGCCTATGGATTAGAATATTTATATTTTGTAGGTATCAAAAAATATATCTGAGTATCCCACTAAAGTAAGGTAATCAGATTTTGTAAAACGTAGATACTTTGTTTTATACTTACCATGGAAATTGAAATTTTGATGAGCAGGCAGAAAATTACTTTAAAAATTAAGCGATGTTCAGAAATAATTTAAAAATAATATCGTGTTTTGCAGGCTTATCAATAGCACACAAATGTACTGTTTTTCAGACATTTTACATAAAATTAGCATTGCTTGTTCTTCATGATTTCAACTAATTATCATTCTTGGATATAAGCTCTTATATCTCTTATCAGCTTGGAAAACTCTATTATATGGACTAAATATCATCATTTATAATAATAGTTACTTCTAGGGGGCAAGACTAAAAAACAGATTATAAAATATTTAATACACCAACCAACAATTTATAAAGATTCATCCTCACCATTACCTCATCAACAAGAAAAACATATCAAAACCATCACTTTAAACCTCCATTAACTTTCCCATTCCCTCTTCCCATGCAACTCACGCAACAATTTCAGAGAATTTCTTAATCCTCATAATTACACCAAAGCTCAAAAACTCAAAAAAGATGACTATCAACAATCCTAACTGTGTCGATTCAAAAGCAGAGCTACAAGTCTCCGGAATCGATCTTCAATAGCTCATCACCGATTCGGTTCTCCTCCATTTGCCAAAGTAATCGGTTCCAATGCAAGTTAATTGAACCGATTGACTTCGATTAATGGGTGATCAATTGATGTGACCCCTAGACTCGCAAAAATCGATGCGTTCGACCATTTCCTTTCCCTCCTAAGGAAGTTATTAGAATGGGTCTCTTCGTCTAATGACCTGAATATTTTAATTGCGTGTTTAGCGAATGATAAGATTCGGATCTGAGGTTTGTTACTGATGGGAGTGTGGTTCGTGATTATCGCTTCTGTAATATTGAACGGTAATTACTGTGTGGATTATGGGGTTGCGTTACTTGTATTTTTCTCTGTATTGGTGTTATTGGTTTGTTTTGATTGAGACAAGAGCATAGTTCCCCAGTGTTAACTTTGCATTTAATACGACCAAAGCCCGAAGCCCTATTATTTTGTTTCCGGTGTAAGATTTTGGCAGGTTTCCTGGCCACCTCATTATAACATAAATGTTCCTACACGAAGAGAAAATTATTTAGGTTGGATTCATTTGTACAACTTTAATCGAACTGTAAGAAAATAATTTCATTGAATAAGTTTCAAAAAGTCTTTATGGTGTGAGAAAATAATATCGAAAAGAAATTGCACGAGTAATACTATATTATACTATTGTTTTTATAAGAACTTACAGGGCAGAAACGATTACTATTCATTTGCATTTTTATAAGAACTTAGAGGGTAATTTGTAATATTTTTCTAAATAGGTATAATGAATTTTCTATTTTTCTTAATGTATCGAATTTTTAAACGTAAGTAAGTTATTGGATTTTTTTAAGGATGCTCTACTTCTTCCTTTTTTCATTTTATTTAATAATATGACAAAAACTTTTATATTTTAAGGATTATGATAATTAAAAAAATAAACACGTAGCATTTCCAATGCTTTTATTTTGATTTTGATCAGATCAGTTCGTGATTTATATGTGTGTGGAAGATTAGCCCAAAAAGAAGGCAGTATTCCGAAATGGTAGTTTTATAAGTAACTCGTTTTACTCTTTTCGATACAAGGCGTACAGTTAGGTTATGTACTGATAAAGACTTAAGCCTATCATAAATCATACTTGCTGTATAATAATTTGAATGGGGAAAACATAATAAGAAAAAACATAGGCATTACTTATGCTAAATATGTAAACAAGTATTGCATATTTCAAAACATAAATTTTTTTAAGAACTTAACTGGTATAACGTTTTCTGTCTTATAAATCTCAACTACAGGCTACAGGTCCTCGAAAGTGATTGAGACACTCCAAGAGGAGAAAATACGTTCATACTTAGTTCATTTCTCACCAATTATTTAAGTGTACAGTTCATGAAACTTTTTCTCTCCTCCCAAAAAAGAACCACCAATATAGATACTAGTTTAAAATGTCTATTCAAACACCACTGAAAAAACATCCCCACTCCGTCTACACAACAACCAATCATCGTACAGTCTACTCCAGAAGAGACCACGGCACAATTTCCTTGTAAACCCGAGTACAACTAAACTCACTTCAACCAAAATAAAATATAAACGCCAACAAATAACAAAATCCCGGACGCAAAGCGTTCCACAATAAACCAAATTCCTCCCAGACGCTGTGATTGACATCTGACCGTCCTAGACCCCGCCCCCACGAGGTAATAAAAAAGCACCACCACAGATAGAGAGAATAATAATAAGAAGAAGAAGAAAAGAAAGAAGGAAAGAACACTTGGATGGGAGCAAGGGGAGAGCAAGGAAATGCAGGTCTTTATACCGAAACGACGATTTACATTTCGTATTATATGCAAAAAGGGACTGGGGTTATGTTGTTAAGTCTTCCTGTGCTCCTGACTAGGAGAGCTTTAGTGGGGAGACCGACTATCTTGAATGCATACTTTCTCTTGTGTTGGTAAATCTGGATTACAAAGTTCTTCGATGATCGTTTGGAAAGCGAAGTCCCTGATTGGAACTTTTCTTGGACGTTTTCCTTTGGGTGATGTTGGGGTGATTTGCACGTATTAATTTTCTTTTGAGAGTGGAGAATATGTTTGATATTATCTTATGTCTTTTGTGGGGAATGTTTGAGGAGTGATATGCGTCTATTTACGTTAGTTTTAAAATATTTTTCTCGGAGTTATTCTATGGAATTAGTGATGCGTCCATATCCTCTCTTCACACTCAAAGTTGTTTTATTAAACAATTTTACAGCAGGTAACTTAATTTTTAGTTCTCTTTAACATTTATCTGGCTAACTTAACCCGTTTAATTTAACCTCTTTTTTAGTTTTATCTGTGTTGTTCATTGAACTTTCACATCTTTTCAAATCTTAAAATTTCTTTCGACTTCAAATTAGTTAGAAAAATTTTTTTTTTACTATTTAATCATCCATTTTAATAGTTTAGTTCAAATTTACTCCTTGTTATTCCTTTTTAAGTAAGCACTAATGTATTTGGATGTTTACTGTAGAAAGTGTTTTAAGTTACTCGAATGAGCAAAATTATCATTAGTAACCATCATTAGTAACATCATAGTTACAACCATAAAACTATCTTCTGCACACAAATTGATTTAATTTATTTTCTATCTTATTAATGCCCAGCTTAGAGTTTAAGGTTTTGTATAGTATTTACTTTAATTACATATCAAGAAAAGATTTGACTATACTTACACAGGAATGCTAGAATTTTACATTCATTATCCTTCTTCAATACTTCTTTCCATAAGATACGTAGTTACCAGCAATTGAAAACAATGCAGTGATGCTTAGTTACCTTAGTTAATAGCCAACTTAAATAGAGAGCTTTTTTTCTATTTTTGAAAGAGAAACCGGCTTGAGATGATGAAAACAAGTCGTTTAAAAGTGACTGTTTACTTCGAATGTCTACCCGAGCTCGAGCATTTATTTAAAAGCATCTATTTCCGCTCTTAAAATGTTCCTTGATTTCGCAAATGAAGCTCTCTTTTCCTTTTTAAACGCTGCAAAATTAGGTGCGATTGACCCTGTAATGTGAGACCTTGTTCCTTATAAAAGTGTTTACATATCAAGTTCTAACTAAACACACAATCGATTAATTAATATGCTTCTCAAAACTTCTTAAACTAAATTTCTGGTGTGCGGTGTACACCTAATATTACTGCAATATTGAAAGTTATAATTCTGAAGAGTGTACTGATATACCTACATATAAAATGCTCTATTGACAGAAAAATAATAGTATGATTAAGGATTG
This sequence comes from Tetragnatha montana, assembly GCA_963680715.1. Classification (NCBI taxonomy): domain Eukaryota; kingdom Metazoa; phylum Arthropoda; class Arachnida; order Araneae; family Tetragnathidae; genus Tetragnatha; species Tetragnatha montana. The sequence goes on from OY796683.1 coordinate 23,803,842, forward strand.
TCGTTCAGTAATACACTGTAAACGCTCAAAAAGTCTTTCAGAACACTTTTCGGTCCTAAAATTAACACTTTAATTTGTGTTGTCAGCTAGAACTCTACAAGAATTTATTGTTTTACTATAGTCATCTGAATATGTGTGAAAAGTGTTGCTATAGAAATGGTGCTCTTAAGATTGTGCTGTATATACTGTTGCTAAAAATTACAGAGACAGGAAATGTGTTCTTATAGTGTTTTCGATCTAATTGAAGAACACCTTCAGATTTTTAACAGTGTTTTACGAAAATATTTTCATCACAACAAATTTTACAACACTATTTTTAGAACACCATTTGTGAATAGCAACACTTTTCAAACATATCAAAAACACTACACTGCAAATTATCTATAAATATACACCCTATAAACACATATAAGAACACATATGTCACCAAATTAGCAACACTTTGGTTGTGTTGTTCCATAGCGCACTTTGTCATCTTATTGTAATTGTATTGTGATAGTGTTCTGAGTATCTTTGAAAAGTGTTGGAAATGTGTTCTATCCAGGAAATGTGTTCAAAAAATAGTGTTGTAAAATATGTTGAAAATCTGAGAGCGTTCTTAAATTTCGATCGGAACACCTTAATAACACATATTTTTCTCTAGCAACACTTTCACAACACTGTCTTATTCTCACACAACGCAATCGCAACACAATTGTAACCTAATCGAAACGCTTTTGAGTATAAATGTTAATTATTGTGTTTACTTAATGTTGCAAAAGTTTTTCATGCATTTGCGGTGTATCACAACAAATGTGAAACTTGTTCTAGATAACAATACAAACTTAAGTTCTGTTAATTTGATGTCAAAAAGTGTTCCTAAATGTGCTGTAAGCGTTTTCAGAGTACAATTCAGTACCTATTATAAATCAATTCTTAGTTACTATATGATATTACGTAAATTTAATATCAATGTGAAACTGAAGCTAAACGTATAGACGTCTTGTATAAAGCGTGTTCTAGAATCTATTGAATCTATCAAATCCTTAGTCCTCATGTTGGGGTGGCGCGAAGATTGATCAGTGTTCATTAAATGACGCGTTTAATGCAATGTTAACTAATGAGATTGAATCGTGGGTGTTAGGAATAATCTTTGGTTTGATGTTGAATCCGAAATTTATCCAAATTTATGAGAAATGGTGGAATTTTTGAGTGAATGATCTTTTCAAAAGGAATACAAGAAAATGTTTATGTTTGAAATTGAGAGAAATACGAAGCTTGCTTGATATAACCTTTAAAGGTTTAGGGCTTCTCTGTTATCTTAAACCTTTTAGAAGGGAGTATTAAAGGTGGAAATATTAATATTTAAGCAAGATGCATGTTTTCAGCAACAATTCCGATATTTATTTCAATAAATATTCCCCCGAAGCAGTTTTAGATGCTAAATATTCAAATAACGCCAAATATTATTTATTATTTTCATCAATATAATATTTTAATTGGTTGATTTTAGAGGTCCTAATATTATGGATAAGAGAGAGCTGTAAGTTTATCAAAATAAATACTCAAGAGAATTCATTGGGTGAGCAAGTAGAGGTAAAAGAGGAGAGATGTGTGCATTAACTTATATAAAACTTTAACTATTACATAAAGTAACTATACTTATTTTTTAAAAACATTTTCAATGCTTACAGGTGTAACCTAAGGATAGAAAAATGTAACAAACCTATTTAGAGTAGGTTAGAGATGTGATATACTCCGCATAAATTAAGATTGCAAGAGTTTTCGTAAAGATCTGAAAATAAATATTGATTTTAAGAAAAAAGAAGGCTGGTTAAATTAAACAGTTGATAAATTTGACTTTTTGGATTTGAGAAACAAAGGAATTATACTTGATTTTATATTGACTACTAATTCTAGATTTACTAACTATTTTCAAATTAAGTGGTATTTCAAGCGTAGTACACTAAACTATTAGAACAACAGTTTCTTCGAATCAAGATCTTATGCTTAAAATGCATATCATAAAATGATAAGGATGGTATACAATTTTAGTTCTTTAAATGAACTTATATCATTTAAATATATTTTGTTTTTATTTCGTAAATATTAAAATCTATGTATAATTTAATTACTGTATACAATAGTGACACTAAGATCTAGGTGTTCCATATGCTAGTGTTATGTCATGCAGGGAATGTGGTATTTCTCTTTTTTTTCTAAAACAAATTGCAGTACAGCTCTATTGGTGCTCTCTGCGATTGGATTCGATATTCTCTATTCATTCTGTACTTAAAATTCTGTTTCTTTTTTAAAAAAATTTTGGGGGACTCGTAGAGCTCTAGATTTTTTGGAATACAGTTGTTACTTCAAAGACCACTATAGCATGATCTTGAAATAAGTTGTAGCCCCTTCTGCAGTTGAAGTAATGTAGCTGAACTGAACACAAACTAAGTGCAACTACCTTCCCCATCATACCCACCACACATTAACTGACACAGCTGAATGTGTTGATCAATTCATAACCGTTTCCCATAAAATCCAGCACGAGAAATTTTCTGACTCTGAATCACCTAAAAGCCAGTTACTTTTCTCGATTCATGTTTGCACAATCTCAAGCAAGGCAAGATTTTATAGCGAAATATCGCAATCACTTCTCACTGGAATCTCTCCTTCACGCTGTAATACCAAAACCCATAAAAAAAATGCGGAGAAGTCGGCGAAAATTAATATATAAAAACGCGTCCAGGTGCCATCAAACCAAACAACGCTTGTGACACCAGTTCCCACACGTAGCGTTGACACTGGCGTTCGCATCTGCGCCAATGCCTTTCTTTTATGATCGGTGGGCGGCGTTGGGATGTTAGGGTTTGTTTTGTCAAACGGGAAGATGGCTCACACCTGTGACATCTTCTCTTCGGTTGACGTTCGAAAAGGTGATTCACGTCGTCGTGGTAGGGAGGGATGGAACGTTAATTTTTGTCGTTCTTTTTACTGGGAAGGCGTGCAATTAGGAAGGGAGCAGCTGAACAGATGAGTGAGGTTTTTGACTTGGAACTGGAAATAACTGGCATGGTTTTTTTTAAATGGGAATACCTGGAACATAGGATGTTTTTGGTTCAGAACTATTCAAGACTAGGATTCTGAAATAAAAATGTAACACTGAAATAGTAAAAATAATTTTCAGATGGTGTTATGAGTATTTTTGGGAGGAATAAGGTGTAGTTTTATATGATAAAAAAAGGAAACTTTCTGAATTTTTAACGAGGGTATATCCTCAAATAACTCCTTAGCTACGCGCATGAAATGCACTAGTCTAATTTGTAGTATGAATGTACACATGCAGGATGTTCTTAAATTAACTTAACAATTTAAAACTTTAATAATAATAATCTACCAGAGTAATAACTAAAGGTTTTGAATATGTGGCAATATAACTCCTAAAGATTTTTATATTACATTCATACTTATAATACAATATAGTATGATTGCGTAAAACATGATGTATGAAAATGATGTGATGATACGCATATGAATATGTAACATATTCAATATGTGTACCATCAGTGGCACGGATAACATCCAATCTATATTCAATTTATCTCGATGTTAATTCAAAGAGCTCCATAGTGGCATTCTCAAATGAATCTTTTTATTAAATTTGTAAAAATGAGTTGAACAAATCCTTGCGAGTGACCTTCCCCGGTAGAAATATCTTTTTATTTACTAGTATTTGTTTCAAAATTATTAAAATATAATTTCGTAAAGATAAATAGCTTATAGTAGATATCTTTCAACAAATGTAACTTATTTAAAAAAACACAGATAATATAAAAAAATACCATATTCCACATTCTTCTACTGTACAGAAATGCTTCAAATAAAATACACAAGGCGTTTTCTTCCTTTCACTGAACTTAAACGTGTTAACCCCAAAACCTAAGCACGAATTCCGACCAAAACTTTGACACAAATTTATACCAACACAACCCTCAAGCTAGACGACACAAACCGAGGAACCCCCTAATCCTATCTCCCCCCTCCCAACGGCATTAAAAACCCACCAACTTCCATCATACCACCAACCTAACTTACAATTCCTCTCCAACCTTACAACTTCATCAAAAAGCAATGCCCCGTTCTCGTTACAACAATCCACATCTCGCAACAACAACTTTTCAACTTTTTTTTTTCCATGTTGTATTTCTCATGGGAGACGGACTGTGGGCTTCCCTGCCGTGCTTTGTATGCCCGGGCACGCTGGCCTCCAGGCAGGAAAGCCAACTTCGGTGGTTAGTGATGTAACAGTGTGGGGATGCTGTAAAGTGGATTATAGATTAAGAGAGAGAAAAAAGGTTCAATCAGCGGAGCTTTAGGGTTTGTAGGGAATTGAATTAACACCTGTTTGGTGTTTGGATTCGATTTGGAGACTCGATACTGTGGAGGTGGGAAGTTATCTTGTAAATAATTCGATTTGGAATGAAGTTTCGCTTTTTTTCTAAACAGAAATTTGCTCTATTCTTGGGATCATTCTTCAATTACATCGCATTGCAGGAGGATGTAAGAATTATAATGCCCTCTATTGTAGAAAAAATAAATAACATATTACTTCAAGTGGAAATTTACTGATGGATAGACTTATTTTCCTTTCATTAAATTTATAATAGTGCGCTTTTATACGAAATAAAATATTTTTTAGTTTTTTCCATACTACTTGCGTTAAAAGAACTTTTAAGCTCTTAAAAATTGAAAATTAAAATTTTTAAAAATATGAAAATTTTCTAGGATGTCTTGTTCTTTTAGCATTTGTTTATTTACGTTTTTTGCTGGTAATTTTTTGACTTCGGAAAATTCTTTTCACTGAAAGGATAATATGCATTAGATATCTTAGTCTAAAATTAATTGTACTGTGAAAAATATTGAGTAATCTATAATTGTCCATTTCAAAATTCAACAGCTTGAATATGCGGAAAAATAAACTTATAAAATAATACAATATATAATATTTTAATAAATAAAACGCATCAATATGTAATTTACATTTAACTCTCTGTGACTTATAAATTTTAAAAACATACCATTATTTCGAACTGTTTCAGATTATTTTTATTAATTTCCATTCCCTGGGTACTATCTCTTTAAAAATTTCTAAAAATTTAAAAATCAAATAAAGTTATAGATGCAAAATGAACTATTAGCTAAGACAGAATAATTAATTTTTAGTATATATAATATAAGTAGAAATTTATACAGTGACAAGTGTTGTTTATAACATTGTAGAGATTCAGTACTACATTAACACAAAAAATTGGATGTCCCACGGAAAAAAAATTATATTTTAAAAGTATAATTTATTTGAGCGGGATTTTATAGAATTATTTGTGTTGAGAAACCAGACTCCTATAAAAAGAATACCTTCCACACACATGAAATAAAAATGATTAATTTCACCCAAAAGGTGATGGGTAACGTTACCTATTGTAATATCACATTGTTTACACATAGGGTAACTTATTATTAAATTATTTATCAAATCAAAACAATTCAGATTCGTCCCACAATGTGGTGATGACAGAATTGACTGTAAAGACAAATGCGAAAACTAAAACAATCAAAGTTTTCTTATTATGAACTTGGTAAATATGAGAATCACTGACAAGAGAAGATAAAGATGACGGATGAGGACAATTGTTTCCGCCGTCTTATTGATGAGGCTTCAATGTAACGCCTGGGCTTAAGGTTATCTTTATATCCTACCGTGTTTAAATACCAGCTTAAGACAAGTATCTAAAGTTTTCATTTGAAATTTTCATATAGACTCGTATAAAAAGCTTTTAATGCTATTATCTTATTTTTTGACGTGAAAGAGCGTTAAGAAATGTAATGAATTCTGTGTCGCTTCCATCTTATCTACCGATCTCATCTGATTTATCATTTCTCTGACAGTAATCTGTCTGTGAGGTTTAAGAAATGTTATTATGCTTCGTGAAACTACAATCAAATTACAGAAGTATGAATTTAGTTGTCTGGGTCTGAATTTCGGTTTTATGGAAGTTATTAACAAGTATGGAAGAGTTAATTCAAATATAATATACGTCCAAAAATAAGATTTTCATTCAATGAAAATGTAGACATTAATTTTAAGGATTACTTTTAATTTTCTTACACTTATATTTTTGAGAACATTATTTTAAAACTATCATAATTAATAGAGAGTCACTTAAAAACACACAAATATCGCTTTAATTTTAAGTTATTTTGGTTATAGTTCTTGCGATTTGTTTTTAACAAGTTTATTATGAAAGGGTCCCGTATCCATTCCCTTATTACATTCTTTATTTTCGTTATGTATTTTATACATTCAATGATAAAGAAACATCTAATATCTTATTAAATGATGCTAAACTCAAATTAAACACTTAAATTAAACTTAATATTAACAGGTAACATTATTATTTACGTTCTATATAAGCTGAAATGATGTTTTTCTCTTCTACTCGTAATTTGTATAAAAAAATTATGATTTTGTAAATTTAATTGTTTTATAATAAATATATAATAATATATTGTAAATAAGTTTATGAATTTTTTATGAAGTGAAATCATTTTATTTATAAAATCTACAAAATCTATTTGATATAAAGAGTGAAATTTATTAAAAAATAATATTAATTTACTACTTTTGTTTTGTTGTTTAAAAAATTTTACGTATTGGTTTGATTCACTTGGTAAAGTTAAAAATTAAAAATATTATTTCATAGTTTTTGTATCTTAATTTGTTTGTCTCAAAGACAAATACCTCTGAATTACTTACTGAAGCTAGCTTTTGATATATCGTAGGGAAAACTTTCCCTCCATACTTGCACTCTAAAGCTCACTCAATATCTCAATCTTGAGTTGACATTTCACAAGGCTTTAATTTATTCAATTTTTCAAAGCAATTTCACACCCGTCCTTATTTTTTACAACTCCTTCCAAATACAATACATTAATAGATAAAATTTTAAACACTTAAAATTAAGTTACATTAAATTTGTAAACGTTTTTGTGAAGCTTGATCATTGGTATAAAACAGGGCCGTAACCAGACTTTTGTTTCGGGGGGGGGTTTTGACTCAAATATTTTTTGAGGTACCTCCTTACGTGTACTTTTATATGTTAAGTTTTTGGTGACAACACTGGATTGAAATTTTGATGCACTACATTTCAAAATTGTATGAACAATATGAATTCGAAGTAAAAGGGGGGTCTGGGGGTCCTCCCCCAGAAAATTTTTGGAAATTTGCCCCTCAAAAGAGTGTTTTAGCTCATTTCTGAGACCCTTTAGATTACACCCATAGAGCACCACTCATTGTAAGCGGCCGAATTTTCAAGGTAAAAAGAAGGTATATTGTAATAAATGGCGATATGTTAAGGGGGTTTTTAGGTTCCTACTCCAGAAAATTTTTTGAATTTTTCCCCTAATAGTGGCATTTTAACTCATTTTGAGACATATTAGGTAACATTAAAGTGGACCAATCCTTGTAAATCACACAAGTTTGAAGGAAAAACCGTATACTTAATAGATTTCAAATTTTCGAGGGGGTTTGGGGGTCCTCCCCCCAAAAAATTTTGGAAATTTTACCCTTAAAAGTAGGGTTTTGACTCATTTTGAGACCCTTTGGGTAATACCCGAAGAGGATATCGCTCCTTGTTAGACATAATTTTCAAGAAAAATAGCAGTATAAAAATTGATGTCAAAATTTCGGGGGGGGTTTGAACCCCTAAAACCCCCCCCTTGGATACGGCCCTGGTATAAAACACATCCCTTAACTAATTTTTGTGAAATGAAATCTAAGTGATAAGAAGAATGTATTAAACATGTTTTGTCCTTGCATACTTTTTCCCCATTCTACGAAACTTAATAATCCAATTTATGAACTTTAATAGAGTAAATTAAGTGTCAGGATTCGGGGCAAAAGCCTTTAAATTCCTCCGCGAACCAATTATCCCCTGCCGCTCTACCTGTCGTCGATGCTATAAATAGCAATCCTGGGCTGGCAAGACAATGCTCGTCTCAATTAAAAGCGTGTCAGCCGCGAACAAACAGAGTGTCTCCTCCGAGAAAGATGAAGGGCCGACCGATGGCTGCGGGTCGTTCCACCCGTTCGGTTAACCTGCTGGCAAGGGGAACAAGGGGGCCTTGTGCAGGGTCATTAGGGGGTCTCATCATGAGATGGGGAGTTAAATTTAGGATAGGATGGGTCGTTGAAGGTTTTTGGGAATGGAGCGTGTAGTACTACCAGAGCAATTTGTGTTGAGCGGGGGAAATAGGGGGGACCGAGTCAAAGAAAGTCTTGAAATTTTAGAAAATACATAGAATTGTTGTTGCTGTTACCCATCCCCGAGATCTAGCATGGATAGATCGAATCCATTAAGGCAAACACTCTTATGAAGTCCAGCACTAAAAATGGACAAGCTAGAATATAGAACATTCTTCCTCCTGGAAGAATTCTTCAAAAAATACGTTTTTAGGAGGCATTCGGACATATTTTTAGGGGCAAAATTTATCGTAAAAAGAAGATGAGATTTTATGAGAGTGTACGACTTCTAATCTTTCTTGTTCTCACATTTCTTAGATAAGTGCAACAATATTAAGGTTCGGGAACAAGTAAAGACATTTTTTAAAATTAATGAAGTTTCAGGGATTTTTTAAAACTAGTCGATTTAGAGATTACTAAAACCGAGAATAGAATAAAATTAATGGACTCTTAATACTCTTAATTCTGAACAGATTGCTACATCACAGAATACTTCACAAATATTTCAAGGTTACATTACCATTCCTTTAACTTGTTTTTCTCTCTACTCTTAGTAAAATGTAATTTTAACACCCACAACGGTTTTAAGACATCATTTATAAGTGGATACCCAAATGTATTAAGCACATAAAAATACAAAGAGTGTCAACCCTAATCTTCACCCTCAATCTAACACAAAGTCATTAGACTCCCCCCATCCTCAAAGAGCAGCCGACTCCGGTGCAGGAAAAAGAAGCGCGGGCTCAAAAATTCACAGCGAGCGGTGGTGGGCAGACACAAGCGAAGTGTGAGAGAGTGACTCAGTCCCCACCTACGCTTAAGTGAGAGCTCATTGGCAGCGACCGGCGCTTTTTTATGTCGCTTTAATGCCCAGGATAGCGCTCGGATGGGTTTCCTGAGCTGTGGGTGTGTTTAGTAAGCCGGGTATTAGATTTGGTTTGGATTTTCAGCTATTTTTTGTTGAGTGTTTTGTTTTATGTCATGTGGAATAGATAGTGAGATAAAAACTTCTTTTATTACTAGTATATTGATATTGTCATCTCCTTAGATTTTTATTTTTGGGCGCAGATTTTGTGTATTTAAAACACTAATTCTAAATTGATGCTAAATTTGTAAAATTCAATAAAACGTTGTAAATAATTATGGTTGGAACCATTAAAAGTTTAAACGTTTTTGATATTCAATTGTACCTACTTAAAAAGAACCTAATAATCTTGAAACCAGCAAGATGCTATGGAGAAGGTGCCTTCTTTGCTTCTAAAAGTTCAAGCTTTTACGATATTTAATTCTATATTTCTTAGAATATAACCTAATAGTCTCGAAACCATGTTTATGGAAGATGATGTTATGAAAGATGCCTTCTTTCTCTTAGAAATTGAAGTCTTGATTTTCTAAAGAGTAATGTTTTGACTCATTTTTGGACATTTGGGACGCTTTGGGAGACACCCGGTGAGGATCACTTCTTGAGAGCCGTGAGAACTTTTAGGGGGGGGGGAGATACTGGCTTGCACCATACATTTTATTCACTCCTGTTGTTGTTGCTTAGCCTTTGCACCCGTGAGATTTTAAATTTTTAAAAACAGCACCACTGCGGTAACCATCAAAGCACGTTAAGAACTTCATACCTAACATGTAGTTGGACAGTTAAGTTCCACCCCTGTCATTACATGATAAATACCTCTTAAATTCTAATGTTGTTTTACTTTCATCCAAAATCATTGAGTAAACAATGCTCATTCTATCAATCGATGATGTCATACAAATTGCAAGTTTATGACATTTTCATTTTTTGCACCTTCAAATTAACGTTTAGTTTTCTAACCCTTATCAAAACCCTCACAAATAGCTATCAAACCGTGTATCTGCCGACTCTTTCTAGAATTATTGAATTAACAAAGCACTCTCTTCATAAAAGGTCATGATATCTGTATGACCTCGAGACTCACGGTCTTTAATTGACGATGTCACACACAAAGTGTAAGATAATGGTTACTTTTTTTTTGCACACCTTCAGAGCTACATGTATACTATATAGCCCTTATCCAAACCATCACAAGTAGCTATCAAACCCGGTATCACCCCGACTCCTTCCAGAATTATTGAATTAACAAAGCCCACTCCATCAAAAAAAGACGTGACGCCTCGGACCTAATGACTCGCGGCCACTAACTCACGCGGTCACGCGCCCAAAGTCACCGTGGCCATTTCCTTCCTAAAAAGAAACAAAATCAAATCACCGAAAAGAAACTTCAATCGATTTGCGGCAGTCGTATCGATAGAGGTGCCATCGGAGGTTGCCGGGCTCGAAGCACCAGTGCGTTAAATTGAGGATTTTCCTGTTCTCTCTTCTTCTGCAGTGCTAAGCCTAACGAGTGTCGGTGGTAGTGTCGAGCGAGCAGGGGATTTTTTGGTATTAACGGCACGTAGCCCTGAGAGAAAGGTCGGCTTGCTTGCTGAGTCTTTAGAGCCCTTGTGTGCGCTTTTGCGCTAACGCTCTAACAACTTTGAAGTAGTTGGGTGCTGTTTCGAAAGGGATTTTGTACTTATGATGTCTCCATGTTTGCTGCCTTTGGTGTTTAAGTATGTGGCGTTGTGTGTTGGGGTTTTTGGAATTGTGAAGTATGGGAAAATCTGTGTTGTTCCCAACGCCGTTAAAGTTTTTATAAAATAGCATTGTCTTTATATATGGTTCAGCGTCAGTTCAGGGTGCATAGATTTTGGTTGGGCACACTTTAAATGAGGCAAGAAAAACACATCTTTGCAACGACAGGATACGAGTTTTATTAACACTCTAGTAGAAGTGGATGGACATGAAGATACAGAACGAGTGACTGTCTGAATAATGTTGCCAGATACACTTTAGGTTACATAGTTATACCTACTATAAAGTGGAGATGTTTCTTTTCTGATACATTACATTACTCCCTATTCATTCATAGAAGTATACCTGTTTTTATACCCAATATACACATTATATTTTTTCACAACACAATCCTTTATTAACTAATTGCAATCAAGTTAATTACTGTATCTAGAGTAACGTTAAATTACCGCCTGTATTGTTTATCCTCAATAGAAATTACTCCCCACTAAAAAAAAATATTTTTGATTGTAGTATATTATGCTTCGAAACTTGATACAAGTTTTTTATCGAAGGATAGAGACATTTGCCTATAAAAATTTAGCTATGCTTTTTGTTAGAAAGTGAAAAGGAACAAATGAATTGTAAGAAGATAATTACAAGAAATCAGCTTTTGATAAAAAAAATATTTTTCTCTTTAACAATTTATCTACCTAAATTAACTTTCTATGTATATTTTTGATATTAGTATGAACAAAATTGTATTGACGCTGAATTAAGTGCATTACTTAACATATATTTATTACTAATACATACTCAATACGAATTTATACGAATATTTAAAAAAGAATCTCATCCTCATATGAATTAATGGAGATAAGATTGTCTAAAACCCACTGAGACATCCCCCAAAAAGTGTCCACAGCAGCAACCACCTCCATTCCAGCCTTCCGTTTACATTTCCATTTGCATTGTCAGGTGGGTATATGGAAGGAAATGGTTCTGCACGCGTGACTGCCAGGGTTCGCGTTCGAAGAATCATTAAGGGCAGAACCTATTGGTTAAGGCGTCACGTTCGTTTGTGTAAACTGATTGTTAATTTAATAATCTGCATGATGAAAGCGAGGGTTCGCTGTCAGCATGAAGAGGACAGACAGAACGCTTCGTGTCGTCCATTCACTTAATATCAAGTTTCGTTATTAAGGGACACCAGAACGATGCAAATGGGGGAGTTACAAGTGATATATGCAAAGTCCCATTGATGAAAAAGAGGGAGGATAATGGATTTTTGGAAATCCATTACGTTGTGTTTGTTAGAGGGATGTGCGGGTACGGTAATGTCTTGTAATTCAAAACGTGATTAATTTATGCGAAGTAAATTGTGTTTAGGGAATGAGTAAATGATTTGCGCTGGCAGGAAATGGTGGGTTTTTTTCAATGTCTGAGACTAATTTGTACAAAATTGTATTTTACTAAGTAGCGCTAAACTGTGCAAGATTATAAAGCTAATGAAAAACTTAATCACCTTTAATGGAACCTTCTTGGTATCTGTACAATTATTGTGTATTTTTAAGGAGTATCCCCCTTTTCCTGTTCCTTTCAAATTCCCGTCTTAATTTTAACTTTTCCTGTAATATTTTGTGGGTTTTCGAGAATTAATTGCTTAGATTTTCCTTAATTATTGCTTATATTTCTTAAGTGAGTAAACCACCAAAGGATATTTTTATTGCTTTAATTATGTAATTTCAATATTATATTCCAAGAATTAAAAATGTGTTAGTTGAAATATCTTAAGTTAGTTAATATCTTTCAAAATTATTCCACCATACATTACTTTTGATAGTGCTTAAGTTATACACTTTAGTCAGTTTTTCAAGTTTTCCTAATCATGGGTTCTATAACATGTGATGCAAATGTTTCTAGCAATTTTTTTTATCCAGAATTTGGGATTTCATTCCGTGTAATTGTAATTTTAATAAATTCGTTACCGAGGCTTATTTTACAAATAGCGAAAACCCTATAATTTTTAGGAAAACACAAAAATTATCCTAAAATCTGTTGCCTTAAATAACTTTTGATAGAAATTTCCGAAGATTTATATGATGGTATTTAAATAGCATAAAATTTTTCCCCGCTGCTTATGAACGCAGAATTTGGATATTGCTCAAAGGAATAATCAATCCCGGAATCTATAGTCTCAACTGTTTGCTAACTATTCAAACAATCGCTTTTCACCAAGTGAATAACACGACATAAATCTTACGACAAACTCCATAATCAATTCCTAAAACAATACAACTAATTGCATTCATCACCCTACTATTCACCAAATGTGACATTTTAAATGACGCATATTCTTCAATGGATTTATTTGTCAAAAACCAAAGCATTGGAGTGAGAAGTTACTCGCTTTCGATCAGGAAGACGGACACTTTAATACCTAAAAAATGCAAATTGGTCATTGTCATCTCCTCTGGACTCGAGAATAGCAGCCGGCAAACTTTCTTCTTCGAGAAAAATAAGTCAACACTTTGTCAACACCTCTCAGACGACCTCAGGACACTTCTTCCTTGAAGGAAAGCTTTGGTGTGATAATGTACTACTATGGCGGCTCTTTCATTCATTTAAAATGAGTTTTTTTTCACGATGTTGTTTTCCTGCAGTCCAGAAACGTCGATAAATAGCAGTTAGAAACTTAACACTCGTGATTGCTCCCTACTGATATTGAATTTATCCGGTTATATCGAATGGTATCGGATGTGGCGATCTTTATAACCGAGAGACAATATGGTAGTTTGGGTGATTGGTGCTTTGGCAACACCTTGAGGTGGCTATAATAAAAATGTTTATGGTTTTTACGCTGTTTTTCTTTGACGTCGAGTTATATAACTTTAAACGCGTAATAAATCTATTAAAATCCTTTTAAGTGAGTTATGATGGAAATTAGAGGTGAAAAGTCGACAAATGACTTTTAAGTGGGATTTGCCACAGTGATTTACTAGCATTGTCGTAGACGTTTTAGGGTTTGGGAAAGAGGACGGGGAAGAATTAGTTAGCTATTTATGTCCCTTTTAGACGATCAGTTGTCCTTTAATGTCTTTATTCTAAGCCCCAAGAAGAATTTAAATGAGTGAATCTTTTTCACCTCTTGCACAAATATGGTGTAAGAAATATTTTATATGCAAAAGTCTAAAGATTATAAGTGCAATCAAGTCCATTTATGTTTCTAAATTTATATACATCTGTAAGTAGGATATAATCCTTCCCTTTAACGCCACTTTAGAACTTACCACTCATTTGGACACAAGGCTCCAGGACTTTCTATTCACTTTGGAAAAGTAGAAGTACTTCTCACTTCTGGTATCGAGCATTCACTAAGATGATGAGAATATTCTTTGCTGTTGAACTTACCATTCATTCACATATGATAAGAGACTTGGTAATTTACCATTCACTCTCATATGTCGAAAGAGTTGATAACTTACCATTCTCTCTCTCGCACTTGTTGTAAGATTTGGTGACTGCCCATTCATTTTCATATAGTAAGAGACTTGGTAGCTTACAATTCACTCTCATGAGGTGGAAGACTTGTTGACTAAACTTTTACCCTAATATGGTAAAAGACTTTGTTACTTACCATTCACTCTTATATCGTAAAAAACTTTGTTACTTACCATTCACTCTTATATCGTAAAAAAACTTTGTTACTTACCATTCACTCTTATATCGTAAAAGACATGGTAACTTACCATTTACTCTCAAATAGTAGGATATTTGGTGATTTTCCATTCACTCTACTACTAGTGACTAGGATATTTGGTGACATGTTAACTTACCATTTACTCTCAAATGGTAGGATATTTGGTGACTTCCCATACACTCTCTACTACTAGTGACTAGGATATTTGGTGACATGTTAACTTACCATTTACTCTCAAATGGTAGGATATTTGGTGATTTTCCATACACTCTCTACTACTAGTGACTAGGATATTTGGTGACATGTTAACTTACCATTTACTCTCAAATGGTAGGATATTTGGTGATTTTCCATACACTCTCTACTACTAGTGACTAGGATATTTGGTGACATGTTAACTTACCATTTACTCTCAAATGGTAGGATATTTGGTGACTTCCCATACACTCTCATGAGAGTGAAAGTATTGGTGACTTACCATATGAGAGTAAATAGTTAGTCACTAAAAATCTCTTACCATAAGGGTGAATGGTAAGTGTCATCAAGTATTTTACCACATTAGAGCTAAAAAGTTATAGCATGAGACCATAGTTTCGTATGATATGAGAGTGAATGGTAAGATACCTTGTAAATTGCCTGTTTCTGCAATTCTCCAAGAAAACCTTCCTCGCTCCAAACTTAGATCACAAGACAAGGATCTCAACATACCTCCACCACATCTTCCCTCCAGAGGTAATGGTCCCGCGCGTGTTGCATTTCTGTCCCATCCCTAATGGAAACGGATCGTCCCTCGTCCAGTGTCACCATCGCCTTATCTTCCCTCCAGATCTTCTTCAATTAAAAAGCTCCATGGGCATTCATTCGTTAGTTAGCGCTCGCCGGCGTGACAGCGCGACACCCGATGGTGAATCGCGTCGCGGCGGTGTTTCCGTGTCCCCTGATGCTTATCTTTGGCGCGTCGCGTTGTGGATGGTGTGGTGTGGCGCAGATAAGCATCTCTGATGCTTTGCGCGTGATGCATCGGGCTGCACTGGAGCGATAAGCGTCGTCTGTGTTCTTTTCCGACGGACCCTTGGTCACAGTTCTGATCTTGGATCTAGTACTTCTGGTAGTTTTCGCTATCTAAGCAAAATGCTCAGCTTTATCTCAGAATATGCTAATTACTTGGATGATGAAAATATTCTTCGAAACTTACTATTATTTTTATATGGTAAGAGATTACAAGGGTCGCCATGGTTTAACAAGTATCTCCTTTTTGCCAACCCTGAGGACCACCACATACAGGTTAAGGAGTTTTAAGAAGGGAAATCCCAGGAGTGGTCAACAACGAGAATTGTGAAAGATATGGGATGCCAGCTTTTTAAGAAAATTACACTTTCTTAGAAGTAAATCATGATTCCAGAGGCTATCAAGGTCCAAGGACAGCTTGCCGCCCCCTAGTTTTCCACATAGACCCCCCAGGATACCCCACCTAAATGCGAAAATGGTGAAGGATGAACTACAGTTGCAGGCGATGAAGACCGACGTCGCAAAGATGCAACCTATTGTAAGCCGCAACAGTAGTAATATAAGCCGATAGTGAAGAATGAACAAAGTTTATCTCTTCACTGCCTCATGCAACTGTGGATGTGCCTTCAAACTTAATTGATTACTTCAAAGGCTTCCGAAACTGTATCTGAGACGTTGCAACCTTATCTTCTGCGAGTGTATTCTACCCTTGAAATTAAAAAGGGATAATTTAATATTTTTTTCTCTTCATAACTCATTCAGCCACAAACAGTAACCCAATTTTACACTGGAAATACATGTCTTGATTGTTATGATATAGAAGGTTTCTAATTCTACCACATAGTATGTAATATGTACTTTTCACAAGAACAAAAAAAAATAGTTTCACGTTATCTTAAAACCTCATCCCACCACCAACAGAATCTGCGCATGCATGATGCATTATTTTGTTGAAAATCATGGATCAACTATCCTTCTGACGATACTTACATACACAGGCTAAGATAAAAGATAGACGAAATTTAAGTTCCTTAACCATATAGATTTTTAGTACTCTTACAAGGAGAAAACCAATAGCTTCTCGCTCTTGGCACGTTAATCAACACTTGAGAAGGAGACAAGAACAACCAACCTGCAAGAGATTGACAAATGATAAAAGGTTCACTGCAATGTGATCTTACTTGACACTACTCATTCGTCTACATGTCTTACCTAACGTTTGAATGGGGGCCAAAAGCACAAGAGATTAACATCGCGGTTCTAACGCCTTCGGGCTATTCTTGACGGTTGGGGCAAATAATTCAGGGAACACCTGGGAAATTATTTTCAACTGAATTTGAGGGTGGTAGGGGTTTCAAATAGAAACGTTTGGCTTAGAAATTTTAGTTTAATCCAATGTGCATTTTTAAGAAATAATTCCTTTTGTACTATGTTAATCAATATCTTCTATCGACTGACGATGACGATATCCCTCTACTTTTCCTAAGATGTGTAAAAAACTTTCAGTTGGATTTGGATTTTCTTTACTTTCAATTACCTCTTCTTGTGCTGAAAAAAAAATGAAAAATGTGCCACTTTATGAGATACTTTTTGAATTCATTGAACAGTGTGTCAAAAGTAATATTATTTTTTGCTAGCTTGACTTGGATGTTTTTTTCATATCTCTGGAATCTGGAATGATCTACAATTTATATCCAGGGAGTCATGGGGATGCAATGCTCTCCTTCTTATCTTTTCAGGATAATATTTTATTTCAATGTTAAATGAAGTTTTCAAAATCTTCACGGACTGCATGCCTTTCAAAAAACTCTATCTCCCCCCCCTCAAGGCTGTCCTCATAAATACCTCAATTAAAATAACGCTATTTCATCCTTGTTGCACTGTTTATTTGAATTATCTCTTATTTAAAGTATTCAGCTCTTTAAAAACTCCCCCTAGTTTACTCTCTAGTGTATCATTAGTCATTTGAAGGAACATAAAATAACAGAAATACTTATAAAAACAACTTGACTCTATAGAATGATATGCTCACATTGTTGAATACATATCACATACGAAGTTCTTGCTCATCATTCGAAAGAGACAAAAAGAGTGCAGATATAAATCAGGGATATAAATGATGATAGTCGTGAGCTGTTGCTCTAATTTGTCACACGCGATTTCTTTATCCCGAGTCCTTTGATTGACACTTGAGACTGTGCCAAAGACCATGTAAGCAAACTCATGAGTCTAAGATTAGGGTTTTCTCTAGCTGTGTCGAGTTAAAAATGTGTACTTTTAAGAAAGTTTGCTATTTTTACTCTCCCCTGTAACTGAATTTGGTACTATTTAATGGAGATCATTTGTTTTATAAATTACCCCTATGCGTACTTAATTCCTGGTTTGTTTTATTATCCCTGGCTCCAGGTAAGACGTTGTTACTGTTAAACACTATAATTGAATTAAAGAAATCAAAACATGAGTTCTTCTTAAGCCATATGCAGATAATTTAATAAGGCTAATTCTATGTTAATAACGAAGTGCATGAGGTGAGGCAACTTCTTTTGAAAATGTATTAATTACAAGGATGAATATGTCCGTTAGAGATCTCTACAAATTGTGAACTATTTATTGATAAGTATGTAAAAAAATAGAAGTTTACATCATGATTAAGCCGATTAGCTTATTTTCCTTTTGATGCAGAATAGTTTTCTACAGATTCTTATTGCCAACATGGTATTTTCCAAATGTATTAAAGTCATGATGGTCAAAGAAGAGTATCCATACCATACCGGAATACTTAATGACACAGGAATGATAGACACAAAAGAGAAATTTCCTTAAAGCCACACTGTTCCTCACTTAGCTATTAACCTTATTTTTGCACTTGGTGAGCAAATTTTTCTCATTTAGTAATCCTCTCGTTCACCCGCCATATGGTCATGAAACCATTCAGTTAAATCTGGGTCTGTTAGGTGTTAGTAGTTAAACCTCCTACTAAAACTTAACAAGTTGATCATTTTACATTACATTACCATACACTTACACCAAACTATGGAAATTTCCCCTATGTTTATCCCTCTCAAAACTACCACCATGGCAGTACCACCAATGAAATCGACAGGTAAAACTCCAGATATAAGTCAAGGTTGAATGTAGTGGAAGATTACATGCTCTCTCTCTCTGGATATCAACCCAGAAGCTTGTTCCAAACACCCCTCCAGAGCCTGGAGCCATCCCTCCAACGTCCCGAGAGGCCGGCCTCATGTGTCATTCATAGCGCGTCTCCAATCGCAGAAACAAAAGCCAAGCGGCGTGCATCCATCCAAGATTTCCGATTCGTAATCTGAAAAAATTCTTCCGCGGCCCAACTGAGCTATGATTTATGTTCCTCCGAGTGTCATATCTCTGACGACGCTACTGTGTTTGACGTGCCTTTTGTCCCCGCCGGGTTATTGTCTTGCTTTATCAGGCGCGCTTCAATTAAAGAAACCGGATGGGTTGATTCTCACGGGCAGGTTTTTTTTATGATGGTGGTGGGATGTGAGAAGATAGGTATAGGGGTTTTGATGTGTGCTCTTCCTGGGTTTGGTTTTGATCGGACGAGTGGGCTTGGACTTATCTAAGGCCGAACCATTAAAACGTAGCAAAAACCTCTATCATAAAAAATCCTGTACATTACAGCTATTTCTTTCAATGATTTTTTCATATGTAGGGCGTAACGGGATTCTCTGAAAAATTAAAATTATTAAGTTCTCTCTTCCATTCTTTCTGATTTTCTTTTTCCATCTCTTTCTTTTTAAAAGGAAAATTACAGGATGGAAGTCTGAGCCAAATGAAAGCATTATTCAAGGGCTGCTTAATGCACGATGAACAACTGAACTTTTTCCTAGCTATTTAGTTTTCCATAGTTAGATAAGATATTTAGGGAGAACTTTCTTGGCACTCTTGAGGTCTTGTATGATAATTTTTCTTGAATGAAAATTCAACCATATAGCTACTATGGTGGAAATGCTTCTCCACAAACTGGTACACTAATCATAAAAATCTGAAGGTGTCAGAAAAACCAATAGCAAAACTATTTCCTTTCTTCTGAACGAGTCACTATCAGGTTTTATTCGTGGGGATTGGGTTCGTTTGAAGCCAATTGATGGGTCGATTGGAGATTTCTGAATGATAGAGACATTGCTTGTGTAAACAGGTATCTCTCGAAAGTGCATACGATCTGATAAAGGACCATTACTAAAAGAGAACTCGTTACTGTTTAAAACAAGCGCGTTTGTTTTTAAAGGTGGTTATGCAGATTAGACGTAAGGGTTTTAACTTACACTGGCCACTACTATACCAAATCGATACAGAGCTCTTCGACTATACCGAGCCGTAATCGAATCAATTTACTGCTCAGTTTCTCTCTAAACTGTTTTTTAACAGTCCCCCTCCAGACAATACAAATTTACAAAGCAAAACACGGCACCCTAAAAAACTAAATGCCGGTGGATAATTTCGCAGAAATACTCGAAACGCAAAAAAGGGGAACACGAGCCTAAAGGTTCGAAAATGCTTGTGTTCCACTTCATTTCTTTCGATTAAATAATTCCGAGCAAACAAACACAGATTCTAGGCTCACCTATCAATTTGCAGCCCCATGCCCGTTTCAGTTGTCACGAACCAAGTCGACCATTAACGATTGAGTTTTTCAGCCCGTTTGTTGTTTTCTTTATTATTCGGGGCCCTGTCACGAAAGAACAACTCCTGGTGTGCTCCTTCCCTCCACATGGGTGGTCGATGAATTTTCGCGGACGCAAAACATGTTGCAAAAATCGCATGCATGCAGAAGGAAAAGTTTCACTTTCCATTATCCTGTGCAGTGTTGCGTATTGTGAAATTTTACGCAAACAGGTGTCAAAGGAGAGACCTTTGGAGTAAACAGTTTGGATGGAAGGGTAGTGGAGAATTCGTAAACAGATTTGGAAAGTTAATGGAAGACATTCCTCAAGGGAGATAGATAGCTACCTTTTGGTTTTTAGCGAACACTTAAAGCTCAACGGTTCATTGATTGCCAGGGCACACCAATAAATTGCATCAAAAATTTGAAGTACAGGGATTTTATAAGTAAAAAACCAAATCTTAAAGAAGCTAGTCTCACAATTTATACAGGACACACAAGTTTGCCCCTACGCATTCCTATAGTTATTGTTTTCCTAAATAGTAATCATTCATGCTGGCTTAATATTTCTTTAATCCTTTTGCGGAGAGGGAGGATTTAAGCTTACCTGCTTATAAAGATTAAACCTAATAGCAAGGTTTTTAACACCCTCATTTGTACCCTGTGTAAAAAAATAACAAATTCTATGGAATGCATCTAACGAAATACTACCTAAGCGATTACCTACAATACCAATTTAAAAGTGCATTCCCAACCTTTATTGCAGCTAGAATTTTCAATGTTCTGATACAGGCTTCCCCAAGTATTTTACTCACCATGCATTTTATAAAAAAATTCATAACTTCGCATTTTTTTTAAAGATATATATTTAGGGAGAAATAAAAAGCAAATTTTTATACTCCCAATACATTTTTATATAAAAAGAACTCATAACGTAGCACTTTTTGAAGAGATATTTCGAGAGAAATTAAAAAGGACTATAGGTATATATTTTTGAAGCACTGAGGAATGGTCATGATTAGAATTGTTTGGGAACTGCTATTTTAAGTTAATTTTATTATATTGAACTTATAATTATACACCAAGGTGTCGATATGCACCAAATCAAACGGAAACATTATAACATTCGCTCTAGCATGAAAGAATTCCTTTATTCTAAATAATCATATCTCTTTTCGTTGATATCTCACTCTACAAAAAAAAAACATCCCAGCACACAATTTTCACTCTTTAACTCGCCTAAAGAGCAGATTGTGGGTCCAGATTTAATGACTCGTTTTATATTCATAGCGGATCGTAAATTTTAAATGAGCCAAATTGCTCGCTCCCTCCACAAAGGACGTATCTGTTTTGCATCGAAAAATTTTACCGCTGTAAAAGTCCCGGTTTCTTGTGTAATGATCCAGCGTTGAAATTATCCGCGCATTTGGTTTCCAGTAACATCAATTTGTGGTGAATATTTAAAGCCTAATCTTGCACCATGTTGTCAGATCAGTGCTTTCCTAAGCATATAAAACCATCGTTTGTGGGTACTTGTGGAGGTGCCTTCGCTGACACTTTTATGTCATTCTCTTAGGGCTTTCGAATTTATTTGTTTCGGTGGACTTTTATCAATTTTATAAATTATTAAAGAACGAGGCATAAGTAGGACAATTTAACTGCAAATGGAATGGTACTTGTGAGAGTTAGATCTCATTCATGTTGTTATTTCAGATAGGATGAAATTTGAATGCTTTTTTTTGGAAATATGCTTAAAGGAAACATTTTGCATTAAAATACCTAAGTTTCATTTTGATTTATTTATAGAGACATAAATTTAATCACAGACGGACTGTTTAACATTAATAATTCAGAACTACTATTAGGGGTAATAAAGACTTCACGTTAGTATCTTAAGTAATGTAAGGTACGGCACTGAATGTGAATAAAATTTCATGTTAAGCATTGATTTCGACATAGCATTACTCAAATGACAAAAATTAGTAAGGAATTTTCTTGATCTTATGGATAATAGTAAGAAGAGAAAAACTTAAGGACTTGCCATCCCAATATCCTTCTCTATTGTTGAAGAAACTAATATGGAATGTATTAAATCAAATACGTAATAAATTAGAATGAATTTTGTGTATAGTACTTACAATACGGGGAATGGAATACGGGGGAGGAAATAAATTTTCAATTTATTTCCTCGATATGTGGGTAGAAAATTAACAAAAACATTTTGAGTTAATGCTAAAGAAAATTTAAAAAAAAAAAATTAGGAATGGCAATGATTGATATAAAGTAATGGCCTACAATATAAATAATTTTTTGTTAATTTTTAAGTACAGTAAACCAGGGGTGCAGAATATGTCCGAACGCCCGAACATGGTTCGGGGGAAATTCAGACAGTTTTGGGGAAATTTTCCCTAAGTTTATAAAGAAAAAAAAACTCTACAAGTCCAAGTTGTAATTAGTAACAAATATTTTGGCTGGGACAATATTATACCCTCCGAATTCTACGGAAATTAGGTGAAAACTACGGATTTACGCCGTAAAAACGAGTTTCCTTGGTGAATACCTGAAAGTTGGCTTTTCCTTCCATTTAGACAGAAATGCAGGAAAAACAACCTATCCGTAGCGGAATTAGCGATTTTCACTAAAAACCGCGTTCTTGTTTAATCACAACGATGTTTTTGACTTAAAGAACATTTTATAGCTAAGATGCCTTGTATGCAAGAAAGAATAAAAGAATGTATTGAGCCCATAAAAATTAAAACTTATAGATTATTTGGTAATTATTGAATCTTGCAGAAATTCAGTAATTAAGTTATTATTCATAATTTTTATTATTTCATAATAAAACCTCTTAGTACTTTAGTAATAACATGAACTAGAATGAAAATATGGGGCATTTTTGGGAAAACTTTTGATGAAAATTTGGAAACATTTTTGGGGGAAATTTTGAACGAAATAAATTGTGTTCTGGGGAAATATTGGGCCCTGGAACATTTTCTGCACCCCTGCAGTAAACGAAGAAGTATTTATTTAATCACAAGACATAAACGTATTCACAATTTTTTCAATGATTAATGGTAGTAAATTTAGGATGATTGTTTGTCAATATTGCATAGGATATTAAATTGATGATCGAAAATGCATCATTTAATTTGTTGAGAATACCTGAAAACTTAAATGATTTGTATGAGCCAGTAGTATTTTTCAGATACTGTATTTTTTACACTAATAACATCATTAAAAAGTACGAATTTAATTAATTGGCCAGTTGGCTATGCAATTTCCAACCTGGTTAGTTTTACATGTATGGATTAAGTATAATCTTCTGCGAAAGGAAGGCTAATTAAAATTTTTGTAACGTTCTTCAAGATGTATTTCAGTCACTAATTCATCATACATTGGCTAATTAGTTTAATTTTGCGATGAAATAGAAAGTAATTCATTCGATTCTGAGTCCATCAATGGAAAGAAAGTTCATCCAAATCCCCACTTAACTAAAAGCAGCATCATGTTTTAAATTTTCTTCACTATGAAAAAATAAAAAAAAAAACCTTTAAGATAGACCGCAGCTAAGATACTGCCTTCAACAAGATGAAAAAGCGAAAGCTCAGATGAAGTGAGAGACACTAATTTAGCTACAAAAATCCTCAAGAAAAACAGGTGTCTGTAAAATTAGGCACGCGCTCGGATGTGGCTTCCCACTCTCACTTCGCTTTTTGAAGTGAGGCGAAGTAACGAAAAAAAAAGTGCAAGTTGGAGTCGTAAGGTATTGGAGCATAGTTCACATTTTCGTCGCTCTACCTTTGGCAGAGGTTGGAAGATTTACGCTATTTTTAATTGCTGGATGAGTGAAAGCAGTTTAGGAAGAAGTCGTTAAGATGGATGAAAGACCCGGGTGATGGCAAGATGGCGGGCGAGACGCCATCTTTGGTTTTTAGGATGTTGGAAAGTTTTTAATTAGTTGTTTAATTGAAGATTATTATAATTGATGGGATATTACCTTAACCTTGCTACACCTCACTTTTGAATGAAGGGAGGGAGAATATAAGGGAGTGAGAGTTGATAGGAAGAGAGAATAATTTAGGTAAAAGAGAGAACATAAGAAGGGGATTAGAGTTGGAGTAAAAAAAAAGGAAATAAGTAGGAAAATGGAAAAAGGGAATATGACGTATGTTAGAAGCCAAGGGTTATGCAAGGTGAGGAATAACTTCGGTATACTATGAAATTGATCAGAACTTCACAATTTATTTTTGTGATTTCTTGATTAGCTTCCCCTTTGTTCATATGTATGGAAATCTCGTAACAGTACAGATCGTATTAAACCTTTCAGAAGTTTATTCAATCAAATTTTCTAAATTTACAGTTTTATCCACCACGCATAGTTAATAACGCTTCGTCATTTATACTCCTCGGTTTTTCACTTATTCACTTAACCAATGAGAAAGAGATAATAAGAGAAGAAAAGTAGAGAGAGAGAAAGTGGAGAAAATGGAAGGAAAAAGAATCTGATAGATAGAGGAAGCGAGAGTATATGATCATAATGTATCGAGAAAGAATAAATAAAGGAAATTGTAGAAGATAAAAATATATAAGGGGCGAGAGAATGAGAGAGAGAGGAAAAAATAGGGTCAGAGGCAGATGTGAATGGAAATGGGAAAGGGTGCAAGTGACAGAATAAATTTTAAAGGATAAGTTATTATAAACTGCAGAATGATGTATAATATAGGTTAGACAGAAAATAAGAGAGATGTGGAGAGAGAACATGGGAGAGATGAGAAGGAGAGCATGAAAGAGGAGACAAGAGATAATATAGAAGGAGGATAAGCGGAAGTATATACTTTTATAGTTTTCTTTTGTTCACTAATTGCTAATTGACCACACAAAGAGACCGGGGTTGTTTCTCGAGCCGTTGCAAAACTCTATCCCATTCCTAAGAGGATAAGTCTTGGAATACTCCAACGACTGTTCCGGGTGTTCCAAAATGGAGTCCTCCCGGAGCTGTCGCGGCACATTAGTGCAATCCCTCCTCAAACGCAGGAAGGTATTTTTTGGCACGGAGTCCGCGCCGCTGTAATGTACAAGGGGGAGATAATGCTTTCCACCTCATACCTGCGGCTAAACAAAGAAGACGGGTGATAGATGGAAGGATCGGCCGAGATAGAGCAGCGCGAATCCGGGCGCGAAAAGGTCTACGCGGGGAGAAAACAATTCACACATCCCGATATCGAATACTTGGCTAGTAGTAGTAAGAAGGATTCCGTAGGTTTTGGCACTGGATTTGCACTGCGGGGTTCGCATTGTTTCTCAATGATGCACTCCACCAACCACAGTTGTTGCTTATAAGTTCGTGCTCCAAAACTGGTCCATTCCTCAAATAAGTATAAAGTGGATATATGACTGTGCTTCATCAGTCAAATATGCAATGAGTGTTTGAAACAGCAGGCATTGGACCAATTCTTTGTTGAGAAATTACGTGATGTGAAAAGTTATTTCTTCTTTTCAAATCTCTTGTCTGCTCCTCAAAAGTTTTTCTTTTTACCGAGCAGACTTAAAAAATTAAGTTCTATGGACGTATACACCCAAGGCTAATGAGCTGCAATGTAAATTTTAAAAATACAATCTTAACTATTTTAGTGGTGACTGCAATCCTTCCAAATCTACCTCTTCCAACTTATGACAGCTTGATGACTATAATTATCGTTTAATTTTGCATTACTGTACCTACTCTACTCCCTACCAACTGAAGTCTCGTCAACCAAATAAACGAGATCTCAAGAGCACTCGTTTTCTTGTAAACAAAGGGGTCAATCTCGTTTTTTTTTCTATTTATCCCACAACCCAACTACTGATTTACAGCCTATTAGAAGTAAAACTTCAACATCTCGTTCACTTGGTTGATATCCTTTTTATGTCAGTTTTGGGAAGCTGCATCTGGCCGCCTTACTCCTCGATATACTTGACTGTGACTCGACACTCTTCAAGCCGATGTGGCGCATGAGGCCGCAAGCTTGGTTCTCCACTCCCGCCGGTTAAGTGCCGCAACTCGATATATACTACTAAACAACTCGTTCGAACAAATAAAATTTAGGGGGGGGGGAATTAACGAAAGCATGGCCCACAGTATAAAATGGCTTTTCCAGCGGCGAATTCCAAGAAGGCACGGTCCACCAGTGACAAGGAGTGTACTTGGAATAAGGTCTGCCCAACCAGCCATTATGTTTATTTTGAGCCAGCAAAACAGACAAAGGCGTGCAAGAACTACCTCGTACCGCGCTATTCAAAGTCACAATTGATTTACAGCATTCACACATGCTCATTGACTTTTCGCGTGTTGCTTTGCATAAGGACCGCGTCTCAACTGCGCAGCCGAAAAAGTGCGTGTCGGTTTTTCCAGCAACAGCTTTTTCGTGTTTTTCAAGCGTTTGTCTAGACACCATCCGCCTCATGAGTTATTTTTAATTTTCTTTCGGTCTTGCTGTCCAAGCCCTCCGTAAATTTTACCTTTCAGTCTTTAATGGTCGTCCCACTTTCACTTATATGCACGATTAACCCCATTTTTTGGCATTGTTCTCAAACGTACTCACGGTTCTTTTTTTCGCCTTATGTTTCCTTTAACTGAAAAATGTCTCTATTACGGTATCTTAAATCTTGGTAGAATTTAGTTCTAAATTTGCTGATACTTAAGTGCTTATATTTAAATATACTATGTTAGAAAAGTATTTTCTTGCATATAATAGCAATGAGTGTATGTGACTTAAAGAGCATGCTCAGAAACTTAATAGTTTGAACATAGATATAAGAGTTTCAAGATCGTAAAGGGATATTCAGAAGTGATGATGTAACCCTTATTTTTTAAATTATGTTGTATGATGAATGTTCTGACAATTAAAAAAGTTATTAATTATCTCCTAAACTTGGTCAGTTAACTCAAACCATGGACGGAAAAAGAGAGAGGGACTTGGGGGAATAGTAGTAGAGATTATGGAGGGGTATATTATCCCTAATGGCTATAGAAATATATTTTGCCAAAGGAGTAATGGAGTATCCTAAACATAGTTGGAAGCATAGCCCTCCTATAGTCCTCTATCAATGAGAGTCTTAAAAAATGACACCTCAATCAGTGCTGTGAAGCATATTTTGGATTGTGTTAGGGCTTTCTTAAGAAGATGGTTTTGTTTTAAAATAGAATACAACATGATCCGCAGCAGGCAGTTCATGAGTGTTTCGCTCCAAGAGTTTCAATAAAAACAGCCGTCACTAAACAGCTATGTAACATCCAGGACACATTTAAATTCTCACACCTTACAGGACCGCCATTGTTATAAATCTATTCAATAGAACTAAGCGTCAACAATAAAAATTCCAGTCATTTATACTTTTAAAACGGGATTGACATAGTATGGTTATTTTGACGAGCTTTAACATTGATTTGTTCTTCTGTCCTTCTGTAGGCGCATGTTCCCGGCGTTCAAGGTGCGTGTGAGCGGGCTGGACAAGAAGGCCAAGTACATCCTGCTGATGGACATCGTGGCCGCCGACGACTGCCGCTACAAGTTCCACAACAGCAGGTGGGTGGTGGCGGGCAAGGCGGACCCCGAGATGCCCAAGCGAATGTACATCCACCCGGACTCACCCTCCACCGGAGAGCAGTGGATGCAGAAGGTCGTCTCCTTCCACAAGCTTAAGCTCACCAATAACATCTCAGACAAGCATGGATTTGTAAGTATTCAATCCTTTGACATCCTAGTACCCCCAATGTGCTTATGTAGGTTGTCAGAGGTAAACTAGTGGTTGTGCTTTTTTGACTTTTGAAGCCTTATTTATAGTTTTGGGGCTATGAAACCAAACTGATTCAATTCTATCCATATGTAGACTGTAGTCTTTTAAGTTTTAAGCTACTAGATTACGACTGACAACTACCTGGTGTTCACTAGTTTTGTATTCTTTTGATCGTGGGTGGATTGAAGAGGATGACCATGAGGGAAATCTAGAGGCTTTGTGAAAGAACATACTGTCTTTGATTGCCGTGTAAGCACAATTTTCTAATAAGAAATAAAACGTCATGAAAATGTTGGAAATGTCCCCTGACCCCCCAAATCCACCTATGTTAATGGCTTGAGACAACTTGAGTTTTGATTGATGCCCTTACTAAGGTTTAGGCTAGTAAGACATAAATAATAGTGGATTTATAAAGTGATTGTTTGAAGTTCGGGAACCACGAGACTAACCATCTGTTATCTTCTTGCTTTTAAACTAAAAGTTACATAAAACTCCACGGATATGGCTTGAAAATTTATAACAGGTGAATAAATGTCAAGTAACTTTTATAATTTTAAACAAATGGGGTGAAGATTAAGATAATTAGTCCATTTTCTTTGCATGTCCTTCTTTTCTTCCGTCATTTTATTTCATTGATCAGAGGTACACCTTACCCCATAATTAAATGCGTTTTTTCTTTCAATATCATTGATATTACCCCTAAGTTAATATATTTGAAAAAAATTGACTTTTCTGCGTAAAGAAGAAAACTATTAAATAATGTCCCTAATCAACAATCTCAAATCTCAAGCATTCAAACACTTCGAAATCAATATTCTCTTCATACTTCAGAACTAGCAAACTCATTCGCACCTATCTTCATCACACCCCAATGCTTCTTCCCGCCTCCCAAGCTTCCGTTTCAACTCCATCAGAACGTTTCAGAAGGACCAGAGTGTCTCAACTCAAACACAGCACATTCACAGTTCTGTCGCTAATCATTTGCTTTGAAGGGTGCTTAATGCCAAGACAGTTCTCTCCATGTTACAATGTGGCAAAAAGACCGTTTTCCCGAGTTGTATTGTTTGCATTCGTGGACATTCGAAGCTCTCCTCTTCCAAGTGGACGGAATTGATTTTTGGAACGTTTTGAAGGAAAGTCGTTTGACTAGAAGGTTTAATTTCCTCGCGTGAATTAATTGAAATGAACGTTTGGAGTGGAGAAGGAACACCCGGTTGAATAGACGGTTTCGAATTTTTTTCAAGCTAAATTTTTTTTTATAGAATTCACACAGTTAAGTTAACTACCTTAAAAAAATTAAGAATTTGTGTAAATGATTGTTTTTCTCTTGCTTTTCATTTGTATGTTAATTGAAAGGCAGGTTTTTTTTAATGGCTTTGTCATTCACTTTGAAAAATTTTGACTCAGTTATGATCAGATCTTCTTGTCTTGATGAAAAGACAAAAACTTCAATCGCAATACCATAAACACTTTAAATTTATTGGTATAAAAATATATGTTGTAGGGAAGCATTAAAAAAACCTGTTAAAGTCATCCATTGCCTTATACCTGTATACTCTCGTTATCTCGAAAATTATGGCTTTGACCACTGTTTTTTTTTTACCAAACCTTAAGGAGCTCTTTTCGAATTTTGAAATGAGCCAAAAAACCTGGGTAACGAAATTGAATTTTTGGTATGTTATCTAACTTATTCTCTCTCGTTCTATAGGATTTTCCCTCTTATTATCTATCTTTATATCTCTTCTTTATTTCCTTCTCCTTTTTTGTTCATTTCTCTCTTTCTTTCTATCATTTCTTTACTCATCCAAATTGAATTGAAAGATGACTTTGGGGATTAAAACCCGTACCTACTGAAATACTTAGACATCCTTTTGACTTTATGTAGACTTAATAGACAGAATACCTGTACATTAGAGGAAACTATACGAAGCCAAATAGATGCATTCTGGAATATATTCTTCACATAAATTTCTGTAGGCACCTAAAGAAAAGGAGCTCTCCAAAATCCACTCAATGAAAGAGTCATTACCCACCTAAGTCCTCACTTCCCCAAAACACTTAAACAATCCCAGTGTTTGATTCAGAAGAAAGCCACAGCAGTAACAAAACCCACGGGGGTGCCGGACCTGAAGCATCAGCCGGAACAGGGCTCTTCAGGAGCGGCGGTAACTTTTGGCGACATCGGCGCCAGCCGGGTCAAAAGGTGCCGTTCCCGCCACGAGAAGGCAATAAGGAATTGAAGTGTCATGTCTTCGAAGAAGCTTTGCCATGAAATACAATACGGCGCTTTCAGGGGTTTATTGGTTTTCGGAATGCCGGATTTGATGAGGCTCTGCTTTTGTTCTGCTGAGGGCTTTTGTCGGATTTTTTTATCGGGTTGAATTAGGGTGGAAGAGTTCTGGGACTTTTCAGCGTTTTGATGTAACTGGATTGAGTTCAAAATAAGAAGGTATAATTTTCATTGGATTTTACCTATGGCTGATAAAGGTGATTTTTAAGCTAAAAAACCACCTTTGCATGCATTACAAAACAATTTCAAACAAATTTTTTACAAATCAGATTTCTTTTTTTAATTGAACATTTAATTTGTTCCAAGACATTTTCTATTATTTATTATGTTCCAATAAAAGTTTAGTAATATCTACTAACTAGGGGGCTTCGCCCCCTGCTCGCTATCGCTCGCCAACCAACAATGGTAAGACGTAAGAGGAGTTATCATTATGAGAAAACCTTAAAAAGTTCTGTTTTTATTCCTAAAATTTTTCTTCAAGTATGGTTTGAAGAACATTTTCTTTATTACTTAAATAAACCATAATAACTCAATTTAACGAATACATCTTGATAATCAATGGCTACGGATTTCGGTCTTTTAATTCATTAAATCACCATTTCAGATAACAATTTTCTAAATGTATCATTTTGTAGGCTTTTGTTCCCAAATAGTTAATTGATATAAGGAAAGTATATAGAACATTTTCAATCACATGACTCGGACCTAACAACGGCCTTAGCAACGTTGTTTATTCGTCCAAGTGATGTCATGTGCGAATGCTTCTATTGGATGCTTCCATTTCCCGCCCTTAACAACGGCCTTAGCAACGTTGTTTATTCGTCCAAGTGACGACATGTGCGAATGCTCTATTATTTCCTAGCATAAAACGCAAGGAACATGCATTCAGTTCCATTGAGGGATGATTGTTGGCACTGATTTAACAAACCTCAGGATCAATGGAGAACTACCATTTATGTCAGCAACCCAACCCTGTTAAAACGTTGGATTGAGTATATTTAATTTTACCTTAAGGCTGGGCGCGCACGAGTGACTAAAGTCACGGCGACCAGGATTACTAGTATCAAAAATATCACTAGAAAACAATAGAGCATTTTCAATCACATGACTTTACCTAACAACGGCCTTAGCAACGTTGTTTTTATCCTCCAGTGATGTCATGTGCGAATGCTTCAATTGGATGCTTCTATTTCCCGCCCCTAACAACAGCCTTAGCAACGTTGTTTTTGTCTTTGTCACCGTGACAAAAGTCGCCCGTGCGCGCTCGCCCTAAATAAAGTTGGGTAGTTTTAATGTCGGGGAAGATCCTCCATTTTTTTTCTCTACAGTTCATTGAAGGTGACTCCAGTATTGATAAAAAGCCAAACAATCACCCCACAACAAAACACCAACTTAAATAAAAAGAACCTTTACTAATTGTAAGCATCTCCACAAACAGTAGACGCCAATGCCACAACAACGGAAAATAAAATAACGACCAACCACCACAATAATTAAAGAACATCCTACAAAAAAAAAACAACAGAGAAACCATCCATTTTCTCCAAAAACTTACTCGCCTTCCGCTATGAACCAGCTCAATAAGGAGCACCTCTCTTTTATATAAGAGCACCACTCCCCTGAGGGCTCTGTTGATTTTTTTTCACCCTCCAGAAACAGGGAATCTCATTGTGTCCACAAAACCCACCTCCTTGACCCCCCAAGACCATTAACGGAGACAATGATGGCAGGGTATCTCAACCCTTGTCTGATTACTATATGTAAATGCTGCAGCAGCATGCTAAATTAGAGTGGCATGAGCGGGGTGCGTTGTTTTTTTTTTTTTGCGTATACGCTAAATTGGCCTTTAGTTTTGCAGCTAATTGGGATATTACATCACGTGGAATTGCCTCTAATTGATTTCGTGTGAGCACTGCTCGTGAGGATGCAAATGATTTGGGTGATTTACGTTTTGGGTATTATTTTTTTGGTGGGGGTATCTGAGATTTGTAGGGCCAGCGAGTAATTGAAAGCCTATTCATTATGAGTTAGGTTAGAGAACAACTAGTGTGTTATTAAAATATGTAAGTGATCTTCTTAGGATGATGTTTGCAGAAGTATTGTGGAAAGCATTTCGGGTTTTTTTTCAATGCCAATAAGGGAGTAAGTTATAAAATGTTTTTATAATTGAACTATTAAGTAGCCATAAGTTGTAAATTTAAAAGGAACATACACATATATTTAGTACTAACATGTATCTATTTAATTAATAAGAATTTGTTTAAATTTTTAATCAGATTTGAACTATTTTCTATGAAAGTTTCCTTTCAAAAATTGTGTTAAGCTAATTCGAAAATTTGACTTATACCTTCTTAGACAACAAAAAAAAATTCTTAAAACTTTTTTTGAATGAAGAAATTTTGTAATTTTTGTTCTTGTTATATCTGATATTTAATATCTAATAAGATGATGGCTAAGTTTTTCTCTCTAAAGCAAACAACTATTTGTTCCACACAGATTTTCTTTGGTTTTCAGACCTATGCCAATCATTTATTGAATATTCTTCACGTATGGAGAATATGTTATGTATGGAGGATAAATTTAATTATTTTCTTCATAAAAAGGCAAGAAACCAAAATAGATTTAAAGTGGGTTACTACGCAACACTAAATTTGAATGCTTAATATTGCTGTTCTCCCATTCACTACCTAAAAAGATATCAGAAAATCCCTGAGTATATAAATTAATAATTGCCTGGTTCGAACGGTCAGTCGAGTGACACAAGACCGTGGTGACAAAAGAACAGCCATTTAACTTTGTTCTTACCCCGGATCATTCCTATTAGTCACACCGTATTGCACCTTCGAAGAAAAGACACTCGCATTCTTAAGACAAGAGGGTCCTTTTTTTGTTGTTATTTTAATTCCTCTGTGCAACGGGTGGCTTCACAAAAACGTCGAACTGTCATGCCTGGTTATGCCCGCCCCCCAGCGGGAAATGAGGCCTCCGTAATGACCAAAATCGTGCGTCTCATTTGCCTGGACAACCCTCCAATTGCCGAGTCACCCATGCGTCCGACGCCGAGCTATTACTCTCCGTAATTTATCTATTTGTGAATTACTGCTCCCTTCTCCCCTTTTGTGAACTAATGGCATTGTCTCTCGGGTTTTTTGTTGATCCCGCCGGACCTAAATAGTTCTCGTTGCCATCGGGTGGAAGTGGAATTCTACCACAAAAAAGAATCGTTTGCTGTGTGCTGCTGGCGGGTTCTTTTCTTGTCACACATGAGTGCTGATGTTCAAATGTATCGTCTTATTTGCGGTTTGTCTTCTTTTTTTTAGTTTGGATTAAATGTTTTGGATATATTGAGATGCGTTTTGTTGTGGACTTTTTTTTCATGCAGTTCTGCTTTGTTATTTAATCTCGGTCTTTTGATAAAGGCCGAGCAAGACAAAGTGCTTTTATGGACGTAGCAAAAAACGGGATACTCGATTATACCGGCCTGCCTTTTTTATCGATAGTAGACAATCGATCTTTTGTGAAGAATCGCAGGTGTGTAATTTGGGTTTGAATAAAAACGAGTGTTTGGTTGGGAGGATTTCACAAACATTAATTTTCGAATAGTTGCCCCAATACTTTTAAAACTAGGGAAATTCTTGCAGAATTTGTAGGAAATGCTTTATCATGAGTTTATGCCAAACTAAATTTGAATGTTTGCATAAAAGTTAATGTTTGGCTATGTATACCGAAAGACCTTCTTGAATCTAAACACAATCAATATCAAATTTAAAATCATAACAACAGCATTGAAAAGGGTCGGTTTTATTTTTTAGTTGTTCTTCAACTGTTATTCTTTTTAAACCGCAATTCGTTTTCCATGTATCTCAAAATTCCAATAAAAGTAAAAAAACAACAACACAAATTTGTGTTTGTAAGAATATAAATATCATGTACTGCTTTATTTATAAGAACTTTGATATATTCAATTTATGTACTTTGATTTTTACTATTTTTGTAAGGAATTTGCTATATTTACACACGAGTAAGGTTTTCTAATCAAATAAATGTTTGGAAGTGCTTATTTAAATTATTTTTCGAACCTCTTGTCTTAGTTACTGCTCCATTCAATATTAACTAAAACCAATAGCAATTAACCATTAGATCTGTAGGTATTTTTTGAAAAATGCAATTGGCTTCAGGTTGCTTAGAGATATCGATAACAATAACATTACTATTTTTAAATATTTTTTTGAGTGAGGGAAAAATTTTAACAAATAAAATTTCCTCTAAGTTTCATAATATTTAACAACAACAACACTCTATTTAGTAGCGTATATAGAATTGGCCTAGGGAGAGGCGAATTGGCCTGCTGGGGAGAGGCAGATATCCAACAATTTAGAAGCTTAGTGACTTTTAAATGGGTTAATGGAGTTGTTTATCTTTATTACTACTATTTTCAAATCTCTCATCAAGGGCAAGGAATAAATTCCTCATTTAAAATAAAAGCACTGACTAAAAAGACAAATCAAAGAGTTCAACTCCTTGTAAATAACGTTTATCAACAATTATAATTTAAGACCTTTCGAAATCGCACACGAAACGTCTCCTAAAAATCAATAGTACTACCACCTGTCTACATTCATTATTCTCTCAAGAGGGACGAAAAAGTGATGAGCTGTGGATGACGCCGAAGGTGGGAACTGCATCCAAAGGGGTGAGAGAAGGGAACTCAAGAGATTCTAAAGAGAAGGTGAGAGTAGCTGACTTCCACAGTTTTTGGCATACAATTCAATATAATATCTGCCATTTCGTTCTCTTTTTACGATTTTTTTCGCCAACTGCCCTCACGCCTTTCGAGAGCCGCTGTTTCAGATTTTTCGGGGGGCGGAAACTAACTACTTCATCACTTTTGGAGAGCTTCCTATGGGTGTAGGGGTGGATGTCTGATTCGGATGCTCAAGTTTTGTGATGAGACGGGGCTTTTTTATTGTCTGATGTGGGTTGGGAGTTTAGAAGGTTTTATTGGATTGAAGTTATGTGCCTGTTGGTTGCGTTGTTTGAGAACGCTCGGATTTGGTTTGTGTAGTATTAATCAGGGAAAGTTTAATCATTAAAATTAAAATCTCCAGTAATGATTACGAAGCCAGTTTTTCTTTTCTGATCGCCTAACGATGATTCTTTGTCTGATGATAAATGCTGCCTGATTTTTAAAAGTGGAAAATAAAAATCTGATTTTGAGTTCTTTCTCAGTCTCCATTATCATCAATTTCCAAACCCTGGTATTAATATTCAGTATTAAACTCTTCCTTCTTGCCTTCTCTATATATCTTGAACGATATAAAGCTGAAGTGTAAATACAGTTTGTGTCTAGGCATTCTTTTCTTCAAAAACCTGCACTTACCCTTTACGGCAGTACTTAAATAGTTTGATCTACAAAAGTATCTTATACCAGTTTAATTTTTTTTTTTTTACTCTATAAAATATTTCAGGATATTCTTTGAGTGGCGAGCTTAGAAAAGGTTCACTAGTCTTTCCAAGGAATAGGGTTTGAAATTGATAATTATTATAATGACGGAGAAAAAACTCAAAATTTCTATTTACCACTTTTAAAATCAGGCAGCCTTTTCCATCAGAAAAGAAAAAAATAAAACATCGTAATTTTAATGATTATCTGCGATCTTTACTTTCTGAGTGATATTTTTTTGTTCCAAAATATCAAATTAATTTTTGTCACGGGAAAGATCACCAATTCGTCAACAGAGAGTAGATTATTCTGAAAAATACCGAATAAAACGCTTATGTTCGAAAAATCGGATTGGTGGTTTTGGCGAGGTGTGAACGATATGTTTTGGTGCTGCTTGTGTTTCATATTATGATGAAGTACTACTTTTCAACTATATTAATCATTATTATCCGGGTGAAACCATATCGCTCAAAAGTAATTATGATTTTTGATCAAAAACTCAAAATACAATCACGAGTTTTATGCCTCAAAGTAGGCTCTATTTTTAAGATGGTACTCAAATTTTAATGATTAAAGCAGATTTTGGTGATTAAGCGTGATCATTAAATTCAAACTCTGGAGGGAAGTCTAAATGTTTCGGTTTGTGTGTAGTATTAATATTTAATACTAACCTCTTCCTTCTTGACATAGCTCCTTATGTCTCGAACGATATAAAGGTGAAAACCTGCACAATCCCTTACGGGCGGCAGTACTTGAATATATAATAAGTGTAATTTGAACTATGTACTATACGTTATAAAGTATTACTCTATAACATGTTTCAGGATATTCTTTGAGTGGTGAGCTTACAAGGAAACGTTCTCTAGGGTGAACTCACAGAATTGGATGAAAATTTTACAGGGGTTAGTATATGACTCAAAACACCTTCTATAAAAAAATTAGCTGCTAAATTACAGTAGAAAAGCTGTAAAAAAATATTAAAAATTATCATATTTAACGCCAAATGTAACCCTACTAGGCGAGGATGCTTCCTTTGGCTCTGTGCCAAAAAATGCTAGAATATACTGGCCGCGTTTTCTCTGAAGTAGTTTAAATGAGCGAATAAAAAAAAAAGGTTCATCAAATGCAAAAAAGGATTAAAAATGAATTAAAGGAGGAAAATTAAATTAAAGGAAAGGAAATTAATTAAAAAACTGTTGTTTTAATGGATATTCTGAAGTACTTTTAACAAAATATCTCAATTTCACGTTAAATACAAATTTAATCATCCCATCTATAGAAAATTCGCCAAGTCGCCAAGTGGTGAACTGAATGTGGTTGGCATCTCAGAACCCAATTTTCAAAGTTAATTTACTCCTTTCCTAATGAAATTTAGCAGCTAATTTTTTCACAGTAAGTTTTTTTAGCCATCATCTTATGCCTGTAAAATTTTCATCCTATTCTGTGAGTTCACCCTGAGAACGTTTCCTTGTTAGATTAGATTCCCTATCTCTTGTTACCGAATATCCCATACTTTTATAAAATAACGGTTATATATATATATATATATATATATATATATATATATATATATATATATATATAACCGTTATTTTAATATTTTTGTTTGTCTCTGGTCGTGATATTATAACTTTGAAGCAGGGTTTTAAAACGATATACTATATGGAATTTTTTTTTTTATTTTTGTTGGAATCTTTTTTAAGAATTTTTGACCAATAAAGCAGGTAATGCTTTAATTCAATTAAATAAATAATACAAAAAGATAGAATAAGGTTAATTTATGTATACTTTATTGATGAAAACTTGACTATCAAATTCAAACCATAAATGTATCTTCAATAACTTGTACCACGGCTTACTAGATACTTATACAGGCTAGCCGAGTTTTAAACAATGAAAACTATTTGACAACTTTTCCCGCTTGGAGCGCTACAAGACCTACCTATATCACCCACCGCCTTCAACACTGTGGATATGCTTTGCCAGTTGGTCCAGTATTGCCATCTGGATTTGCATTGATTTCCGTACTCGGCTAGCCTGTATAAGTATCTAGTAAGCCGTGCTTGTACTAATAACGATATCACTTATGTAAACCTTTAATTTATAAAAATCCATTATTGGAGTTCATGTTTCATAGGTTTTTAAACCCATCATTGATTTTAATAGGAGTGTTGATTCGTAAGTAATCTTCAAATTAATGTTGTTTCCAAGCGCAAACTATAAAATGTTACAAGATATTTTTATATTGGTAAAGAAAGATTAGGGGGTTAAAATAATTCCAATGCACTTGTCAAGGTTTTTTTTGTTCGTTTTTATTTATTTATTTTTTATATAACCTTACAAAATAAGTGCTAATGTACACTTATCTGGTTCATTGCTATACAGTATAAGTATAATCACGATATCTAGAAATCAAAGGCACACCCCATAAAAAAATCAAGCTAGCGAGTTTCCTATTAAAGGGGGTATTTTTTCGAGGTATAAAAGTTACAGGTATCGAGGTTATACTGTATATGTTTATAATTTTTGTATTCTCCAAATATTGATTTTCTGTGGTATTATTACTGACTGTGGATAAGGGCACGGTCAGCCAGAAAACCTATGGTATCTCTTCAAAAGATCTGCCCTATCTCCCCATTCATGACCCCTCCAACAATAGCGAAGGAGTCCGAAGTCACCCCCCCCCAGTCAATTAGCAGACACCCGATAGTGACTTCTCGCTCCTCCCCGAGGGCTGTCTTTTGTTGGAGGGACCATTGAAGGGGTTGATTGCGGTTTTCCTATTGTCCGATAACCAGATACTGCAGATTTTTTGAACAGATACCATACTGATTTTCTGGTTGACCGAGCCCTAAGGGCACGGTCAGCCAAAAAACCTATGGTATCTCTTCAAAAAATCTGCGGTATCTCTTCAAAAAATCTGCCCTATCTCCCCATTCATAACCCCTCCAACAATAGCGAAGGAGTCCGAAGTCACCTCCCCCAGTCAATTAGCAGACACCCGATAGTGACTCCTCGCTCCTCCCCGAGGGCTGTCTTTTGTTGGAGGGACCATTGAAGGGGTTGATTGCGGTTTTCCTATTGTCCGATAACCAGATACTGCAGATTTTTTGAACAGATACCATACTGATTTTCTTGCTGACCGCAGCCTTATACAGGGTTCCCAAAAAAGACTGGCACATTTAAAAATTTTTAATTAAAAAAGTAAAAAAGATAAAAGTATGCGTTTTTTTTGCATCCTACTCTGAAGACCAAATAATTTTATGACACAAATTTTTGTAAATCATTGTTCCCAAATCCCCCGACAGGGTATATAAGTATCAATCTTCCCATAGGAGAAAATTGAAAATAGTGCTGCCACCTGTCGGAGGATTTTTGAACAACGATTTACGAAAATTTGTGTCATAAAATTATTTGGTTTTTACAGTGGGATGCAAAATCCACGTATTTTTTATCTATTTTAATTTTTGAGCTAATGATTTTTAAAATGTAATGTGTCAGTCTTTTTTGGGACCCTACATTCAGTATTAGCCACTCCATTGATCAACAAGTATTGAAATAAGATGATTCAAAAATAAAAAAGATCCACAGAAAATCAAAGAACCCTCCCTCCCTCTCAAATCCGATGCGAAGAGAGGATTCTCCCCTTCAAATCTCCCCCCCCCCCCAAATCAGCCGAAGGGTGTCCCGCTCCGTTACCCGGTGCATTGCTTTGGAAAACGCGAATTCAATAAGGATAAATAAATTAGCGAGTTCTGGATACTGCTTGACACGCGGTTGGGGCGGCAGACTGTGAATCATGTGAATTTGCCCCCTCTGCTGAAGGTGTCGATTGGGTCATAATGAAGTCGTGAATAATTGGAGGATGTGACTTTTTTTTATGTTTTTCAGAGCTCTTTGAAGCGATAATTCGCTGTTTATCTTGACACTTCGCAATGATTGCAAGCTTATGCTATTTTATTTATAACTTGTAATCAAACAAAAATTTAAATATTTATTTAAATCCTATTTTGGACCCATGGGCAGATTTAGGGGGTCGTCATTATCGGGATATTCCGTTTTTTTAATGATGAAGGCCCTGTTCACTGCAGTTAGGTACATAATGATCCCCTAAGCTATATAATATAATTTCTAGCTTTCCGCCCCGCAAGGTCCAACTCCTAAATCCGTAGTTGTTAAAAATCTTATAGCTTCAGAAAATGTTTAAAATGATAGTACAACATATTTTTTTTTAAGGAAATTAAAACATTTAATATTAAAATTAGCCTAATCATATCAGCACAAAATTGCAACAAAATACACACTTAACTAAAAATAGAAATTAAATTAATCTGAAAGGCAAAAGAAATAAGACAATTTCAAGAACAAGATCCAAATCAGGGCAAGAACAGACTCTCATCAGAAGGACTGTCCAGCCTCTCCTCCCCAAAATATAGCCTCTCTGACACCTTCCAAAAAGAAGGCTGGAGGTTCTATATAGTTCGATACACGGGAACCCATTATTTATTACAAACAGGGGACAGTGCCGTTTCTCTATTCAGAAAATAGTATTTTTTCAAATAATAAATTTTATAATATAAAACTGACCTCATTTGCGGTCGTATTCACCGGTAACTTGGCCGGTGGTTAAACGGCAGTCAAACTTCTGATTGGTAGTTAAATAGGGAAAACTAGTTCTCTGCTAATCAGAGGTTTGAACCCTGGTTAACCACCGGTCAAGTTACCGGTGAATACGGTCGTAAACTACTTACTCCGACACCTATAATGTAACAAAGCAAGCAGGTCTTGTTTTTTTTACGTTAAGATACAACCCTAACCAAAAAGCAATCCTTGAGAATGATTACGAAAGCAAACAAAGTATCCTCCAAACCAGTTGGACGACAATAATTCATCTCATCAGCACACTCTGCTTCCACATAAAAATCAGGACCCAACGGTAGCCGTCACCGAACCTTCCTCGATGGAAATTATGGCCAGAATTGATCATCTCCCTCCCTCCCAATCAGCAAGAGCCATCAAGGAAATAAAGAGCAAGGGGTCATCATTAGGAGGCAGGTATCATAGCCCTCGGCTCTTTATTTTTATTTCCTTTCGCCAAGGACAGCCGCTGGGAAAAACGAGGTGGACCTTTCGGTGGTGGATGCTCACCACCACTTTTTTTTATTGAATTTTCGGTATTAAAAGCGGATGGGTTATGGATTTAAAGAGCTATGCTTTTCTAGTGGTGAGTAATATAAGGAACGTGATTGGGGAATTAATAGAGTGTTTTCAGGTGACGTCACAACCGGTTATTTTCTTCTAACTGTGTACCTTCTGTAGGGCTTTTAACTGTTGCTAAGGCCGTTGTTTATCAGTTGCTAAGGAGGTTTTTAAGTATGGGGTCACGTGATAGCGAATGCTCCAATAGAAGAATTCCACGGCTATTCATTTTCTGTATTAACTGTTAACCTCTGTAGGGCAAAAAACTGTAACATTTCTGTTACTAAGGCCGTTGTTAGGTCCGAGTCATGTGATTGAAAATGCTCTATGGAGATGGAGAGGTTGGTTATTAAATTATAGTCTGTGTAAATAAAATCGGCGGTTTCACGTCATGCTTTACCATGGCAACGCAGAAGAAATACATTGAGAAAAAACTCAAGGTCAACCGCCGATTCTATTTACACAGACTATAGTGGGGCTGAATATGGCTTTTTATGGTGGTTTAACTAGGAGGTGTCCTAGTGTGTTGCGAAGTCTTTACCACCAACGAGGACTTTGACTATTTAATTTTATTCTTAAGTTTCTGCATTTTTATATCAAATTTACAACAATTAAATTTTTTTATCGTTTATATGAATAGGTTGTATCGTTTTATCGTTTATTAAAACATGTGACTCAAATTGAAATTAACTTCTAATTAAAAAAATATATATTGTTTTACTTAGAAGGGTCCTAGTGAACCTTTTCCTGAATGAAATCTTATTCTTGAGTGTTTTTAGTCACATCTTAAATAGTTGGCTCCGCAAATAATAAATAATATAGAATAAAAATTGTGCGATGTCCTTTGGTTTCCTCTTCTCTCAAGACCCATCATAAAATAAACCCTAATTTTTTTTATACTTCACATCTAGGTAGAGTAGATTGTAGGTACTCAGGTAGAGAAAAAGATTGTTATTACTAGTACTTTAAAACTATTTACAAAAAAAAAATCGACAGAAAATTTCATTTCCTTGACTGACACCTCACATTTTTTACAACAAACTATGTTCTTTCCATACAATATCCTCCCACTCAAAATCCACCCCCCCTAACCACCCACAAAACAAAAACCCAACGTCTCATCATCTGAGCTGTTTAGAACGAAAGTGGTATAAGTCCAATGAACGTAGTTTCGAGAAAACGAAGGTTTTCTCTAGTGGCGCCTGGTGTCGTGCCTATGGAGGAGGCATATCTCATCAGGCAGAACTTATTGAACTTTTGACATGGGCGACTACAGCACTATAGGTAAAGGATCTTAAAAAAAATCCAAATCCACACTTATTTCAATTTTTTTTTTATTTTTGGACTTATACCACTTTCCTCCTGAGAGCAGCTCTTTCCAACTTATCATCCAGCTCAGGTAATTGCCAAAAGAGCGAGCTGCCGGTCTTATCGGGCCAAGCGATCAAGGAACTGGAGCCGTGTTATAACAAGAGAATCATTATTATTAACCTTCGAGTGATGACAATCGGAGTCATTTTTCACCCTCTTCCAAGGACACGGACCCGATGGGACGTCGCTTTGACACGTTTCGGGATGATTGTGATTGGTCTTTTGTGTGTATTAATTACGCCGGATCTTTATCTGGGGTGGTTTGTTTTTGCTTAACTACTGCTGGTGTAAATAATTAGGTTGGATAAAAGGTGGTTTTTCAGTTTGGAGGGTGAATGAGGGATTTGTGTGTTGTGACCTAGAGTGGTTTGTGATGATTATTTAGATTAGATTAATTTGGAGGTAATTAATTTGTCGTTAGGTTTGCCGGGTCGAGTTATTTTCGTTTAATTGATTTTTATCGAGTAGCGTTGCGGTTTGTAAGAAAAAGTTGTGAAGTCCTTCATATAAAAGATCTTGCGTGCCTCATGTTCATTAGTTAAGGTCAGCAGAGGTGTTAATATCTCGAGAGTCAAGAAAGGAAAAGAAAAACTAATACCCAAATTTTGATTGAGATGAAAGATCAAACCATCTTTATTGACAGAGAAATTTTTTTAATAATTATTACGGTCGTTTTGGTATATTTAATTTTGTATACTGTTGAATCAAAATGAATACCACACTAAACAAAATAATTAAAAAGAATGTAAATTCATTATTAATTGTTGTTTTTTTAATCCATTTTCTTTTTACCTACCTCACTTACAGTTCTTTATAAGCTAACGCCATTTGTCGTCATACTTTAGATATCCTGTTCCATGTTCATAAGTGAAAAAATTTCAGTTTTGAAGTAAAAATATAGCTGGAATATCAATTATCATATGCTTATTCATTTTTCTAATCTCTCTATTAATTTATTATCAAAATAAGTAATAAGTATGGCTCTTATCACTGTTTTATCGGTGCCACACATATACCTGTCAATGTATAAAAAATATATCAGTAAAATCCGGTCAAAAAAATTATAGCTTTACCCATGTAATAAATTTGTTTTTAACTGACCGGATTTTACTGACCGGTTTTTTCGTATTACCGTTTTATCCACTCACGAACTCCTTAATTTGTGTTTATTATTATTCCACTCTAATTCCTCAAAAACGACAAAAAAATTTTTCAACAAAAACTTCAGTTGGAAATACCAGTTGTATAAATCCAAACAGCAAGATAAATTCCTTCTTCATTGAAAATCTTCGTTCAAACAATTCAACATTCGGAGAAAACCTCCGTCACGACACCTGTCCATTTTAAATCCCGATCGCAATCTCGACCCATGTACGAAAACCACCTGACACGAATGTTCTTGATCCCTCTGAAGGGGGGTGGTCTGCCCTTGCATCAGCCGGATCCCGGATGACGGACGAAGTGTTTGGTCCAGCCAGGCATTTACAGCCCTCGTGACGGATCGGGGGTGTCCGGCCCGCGGGCCGTAACCGTAAATAAGACGGAGTTACGGCCCGGAAGGCGCGAAGCATGCATGCTGGAGCTGGGCTGGAGTCGTAAATTGCGAATGTGCATGTCCGGATCTGGGATTTTGGAGGAGGAATGTGGCCTATGGTGTT
This sequence comes from Tetragnatha montana, assembly GCA_963680715.1. NCBI lineage: Eukaryota > Metazoa > Arthropoda > Arachnida > Araneae > Tetragnathidae > Tetragnatha > Tetragnatha montana. Next base: position 23,847,791 of record OY796683.1, read on the forward strand.
GTTGCGTAAGGTGAGATTGAAAGAAGGGTGTTAAGGGGGGCAGGGTGGTAACTAGACTTTTTTCTGGAGGGTCTTATTTCTTTTTTCCCTCCTTAACGCATGCGTTATACGTTAAACATGAGCGGATTTAGGTGGTGGACCCTGGGGGGCAAACTGGAAACTTGGGGGGGGCAAGCTGTCTCTGAGGGCTTTAGAAATATGATTTTCCCGTACAAAAGCGGAATTTTCTCAAAAAGTTGGGGGGGGGGATTGCCCCCCCCCCAAGCAAGGGCGGATCCAGACCAGATTTTCGGGGGGGGGGCCATGTCAGAGTCGGAGGGTATTACATTCGAAATTTTCAGTTCAGTACCTCAGAAATTTTTTTGAAGAGTGCTTGCTTTTAAGCAGCTTTTTAGGGGTTTATTGTAACTTAGAGGATATCCAGGGCCCGTGCCATTGTTTTAGAAAGTGGGGTAACCCCCAAGAAAATTTTTGAACATTTGCCTCTAAAAATAAAGTTTCAGCTCATTTTGAAAGCATGAACCACAGAATTTTCAAGGATGAAATTATAAATAGATGCCAAATTTTGAAAAGGACTGGGGGTCCTCTCCCAGAAAATGTTTGCAAATGCGCCCTTCAAACTATAGTATTCATCTATTTTAAAACTTCCCAAAAGAGAACAGCTTCTTTTAAGCGGAAAAATTTTCAAGGGAAAACACTCTAAAATAGATGTCACATATTAAAGGGGGGATTGGGGGTTCTCCCCCAGAATTTTTTTTGAATTTTAGCATTAAGAAAGTGTTTTTTAAGCTATTTGTTAGGGTTTCTCGGGGGGGGGCATGGCCCCCAGGGCCCCCCCCCCTGGATCCGCCACTGCCCCCAAGAGACCTCCTTAAATCCGCCCATGAGGTTGAATTTAGCTTAACTAGATTGGAACACTTACACTTATGATAAAATTATACAAGTAGAATTTGAATCTGGGTGTGCTTAATGTTAAAATTTTGTAGAAAATATCGACCCCCATGCAATGGTAAGGAGTCTGTGGGTCCTCCCCCATAAATTCTTTTGAAATTTAACCCTTTACAGTATACTTTTTAACTCAGTTTTTTAACATGTGGGACCCTTTGGGTAATACCCGAAGAGAACCGCTAAAAAAAAACCAGTGTACAAGAATAGCGAAAAACAAACTTGTGCAATTTAATGAACTAATTGAAATCAACGTTTTTATTTGCACAATTTTAAAAGAATAAACAGCATACAATGATGATTGTTCTTTTTAGCACTGACGAAGGGGGTCCTGTGACCCCCGAAACAATTGTATGCTGTTTATTCTTTTAAAATTGTGCAAATAAAAACGTTGATTTCAATTAGTGTACAAGAAGATATTTTTTGGGGGTTGAACTCCTAAACCCCCATGGAAACGGCCATGGGTTCAGGCGCCTTTCATAGTCATAGGAATGGATCTGTTGAATATTTCATAAATTTATTCAATATCATTTGACAAAATAAATTTCACAACTGTTATTAAAATTACAGGTAGTAGTATACTATCTCTCTCTCTCTCTCTCTATCTCTCTACAGAGTGCTGGAAATATTTCTTTTGCCTTTTTGGGAAAAAACTGTGTTCTCGGGTTAAAAAAAAAAGAAATCCTCTAAAAGAGGAAAATCTAATTTGAAATAAGAGGACCATTGTCTGGTCCATCATGGAGTTTATTTACTGCAAAATTGCTAGAAAATTATTGTATTAGCCCCAGGTTAATAAGAAACGAGTTCGAGTTTAAGCTCTAAAAACATTCTCGACGCTCATTTTTTATGCTTGTCGGTACTTTTCACTCGTTCTTTCGAAATTTAAGTGCTGCGTTCGAATAAAATTCCACCGAGGTGAATTTTACGACCTATATAAATTGTCTAGCCCACGACACTTGCATGGAACGGTGACAGAAATTTCGTCTTCGGACCTGTTTTACACAGCCAAACTGTCTAACAGTTTTATGATTGGCAAAAAAGCGGATTTTATGCATGGTCCTAGCCTTGATAAGGTTATGCTATGCAATTTTTTTTTATTTTAGAGAGCTATGTCACGCAGGTTTCTTATCTGATGATGAATACAATTGCGGTAGCTTATGTGGAGTTGGCGACAGATAAATTAGTTTTAAGTACCCTTCGCGTGTTGTGCATTGCCTTTTTTGCCGCAGATTTCACAATTTTAGGCTAGGTTAAATTCATGGCTTTTTCACTGCCTGTTCTCATTTCCATTTGAATATGTGTGATAACAGAGATTAAATGTTTCTAAGGCGATTTTACGTCATACAGTTTCCGAATAGTAATACCGTTCTCTTTCCCAAGGTTTCTAAAATAAAATAACTGGGACTTTATGTCATAATAGGGCGCCATTTTAATAACTCAATTGTCCAAAAAAGTCATTCTCTTCTCGCTTATGCTACAGAGATGTTTTTATGCAAATCATCCTATGGTAGGTTACTTCGGTGGCAGAGATATTTTTCCCTTTGGACCAAAATTAAAATTATAAAAATGTTATTGTTCTTAAATATTCTGAGCTCTTTGACAACAACCTATTTCTTACTCTGTTTTTTATCTGTTATCCAGTATCCATTGTAATTGATGTGTGTGTGTTTTATGTGTCCTTGTTGTAACTATCCATTATCACAACGTTTTCTTGTTGTTTCTTTGCTGATAACGCAGACGATCCTGAACTCGATGCACAAGTACCAGCCGCGGTTCCACCTGGTGAGGGCCAACGACATCCTGAAGCTCCCCTACTCCACCTTCCGCACCTACGTCTTCAAGGAGACCGAGTTCATCGCCGTCACCGCCTACCAGAACGAGAAGGTGAGCTCACCCCCTTTCCCCTACTCGTACTTTATGTTCACCATCTACCAAATAGTGTGACCACAGCATAAAAACAATACAGTAGGTAATCCTTAATGCAATATCCTAACTATTATAACCCAAAATACATTAAGCTTCCCTATTCCCTCTTCCATTCCTACACGCATTCAATGATACTGAGCCGTCATCGGTTACCAGAAAGAGTAGATAAGTATAGTCCTTATTCTTGACCTAATACACCTAATACTTATATTTTAGTATGCTTACCATCTTCCCTAAAGACCAATAGTCCTTAATACAATATCCTAATAAACTATTTAAACTTGTAGTATGACATCATGTATTTAGTCGCCATCAGACTTAATGCCAATCAAAACTAAAAAAGTCCTCCTTTTAGGCTGCTGCAACGTTTGTCATATGTTCATTTCTGTGTGTCCTTTTTACTGTAATAGTTCTTGATAAGACTTTAATTTTCCAAGTCCATCTACTTTTTATCATCATAAGTTGGTTTAAAGCAAATACTTAAAACGCAATGGTCGAAAAACCAGTTTAGATTTGAGTCGTTTCTCAATGATGAGCTACAAATATTTGGGTCTTCTTCAGTACAATCTCCAAACAGTTTTTAGTAAACTACTCTTGCCACTGTCACTGTGTACGGTAACGATCATGTCGATAAAATCGTCCTATAGACTCAATGAAATAAGTAGCGGCTTAAGTTGAAGGGAGTTACTCTTTATGTACCCCATGGCTTCTCCCAGCCAAAGATGATCGTTGATGCACCATAACGAAAAAAAAAAGGCTTTGCATACTTTCCCCTTATTAGCATGTTTAAATACGGTCGACCGTGCATATCATTGCAGTTTTTGCGACAACTGCATGCTTATATGAGGGATGACTTTTTCCTGAAAGGAAATTACTTAATGTTACGATTCTAGTCAGTCACCTTTGCGGTGGGTTTTGTGATTAGGAATGCAAAGTTAAGTGATGGTTTTGAAAGTTAAGCTATGAAAGTGACTATTTTTGTTTTTTGTGGGTTGGTTAGCGTTGTGTGAGTTAATTTGGTGTTAAATGACACGTGTCCCGAAAAGGGAATCGTTCTTACGTTGAAGTTACAAAGACTAGTTGAGCCTAATGATTTTGAGCTTTCTTTTATTTGGTTAATCTGAAAAGATCCCTTAAACCTTGTTTACCATGTTTTAAAATCCTCAAAGTAATATTTTCTCACTTTGAGATTGTTGCAAAAAACATTGTAGTCCTTCCACTTTGGTTCCACTGAATTAATACCATTTTCTTGGAACCTAATCATGTTTTTCTTTTCCGATCAAGCTGTATCAAAACGTAACACATAAGCTAAATTTAACACACAATAGCACGAAACTGTCCATTTGGCTCATGGCCTTTCTACTATGCCCATATTAGTTCTCCAGGTCCTTGGGGTGCTAGTCATACGTCCTGTTTAGCTAGTCAGCTTAAGGGGGTAGGCTCACGTTTTTCGACCAAAAAATCCATTTTTCACTTTTTACATTTTCTTAAAATATGAATTCTTACGCTTCCAATGATGTAAAAATTATGTTTCTACGAGTTGTGGAAGTATTGTTAATTATTTCTTGAAAATAGCTTCCCTCCTCTGTCAAAGCGCGTTTTTTTACAAAAATCCATTTTTCTCCAAACTGTATTTTTTGCTCTATAAGGAACATTTTCTCTTAAACTACTGTATAGAATTACTTGAAATTTTGTACACTTATTATTGATTCTCTAATACATACTTTGACCAAGGATTTTTCAAACAAAACATTTGAACTTAACTTATGGCTATAAATATAGGGAAATTTTAGTGTTTTTAAAAAAAATCAGAGACATGCAGATAAATTTTTTTAAAAAAATAACTAGGCATCAGAATAAAACAAACTCTGGTCAAAGTATGTAGTATAGTTTAAGGAATATTCAGTAAAAAAATTGGAATGTTTCACTCAATCGATTTTTTTATAACTGTTCCTTAAAATGCCCATTTTTAACATTACGGAGATAGGGATTCTGAAACGTGAGCCTACCCCCTTAATACCGGGCACGGAGTAACTCAAAAATAATAACTTAAAATGAACCCTTTTTATATCCTCAAAGACTCAAAGAAAGTTAGACTTTGGCGTTATTGCTCAAAAGCACGCCTGGAGCATGTCTGAGTAAATTAGTCAATAAAGGAAGACCCTCCTTGCACAGGAGTGTTGAGGGAACACCCAAACTACCCAAAGAGCTACTCGCCCTTTTTTTGTTTGTGTTACCTACCCTTGCGCCATAAGTGTTGTAAAACTCAAAACCGACCCAAAAAAATCGTTTTGGAATCAAAATTGAAATACCTAAACCACATAAAAAGGACTGGTATAGACTAGGGTCATTCATGGGCAGGAGCTGGCAATATTAATATAGTTATTTTAATATACTTAAATAGTAAGACACTAAAGAACTCCTTTAAAATTAGGTCTATAAAAATTTTAAGAGCACCGCATTGCTTACTCGTTTTGTGTTCAATGCTATTCAATCGAACAGTAAACCCCTACAGACTCTCCATTTCGAATCATCTCCTCCAATTAACCAACAATTCATCCCTCACAACAAGACCACATCCACCCCCGAACAACAGCCCCTCAAAAAAAAAAAAAAAAAAACACCCCCCAAAAGAGAGAGAGAGAGACTCCATCTTGGCCGGTGGTCCAGAGCCGGGCTTTTGTCCACGTCTCTCCTCCAAACACTCTCACAAAGCCGTTCACTAATTGGTGGAGAAGCCGGGCGGAAGAGGCAGAGATCGTTTGCCCAGGGATTCGAAGTGAAGTGGTGGCCGGGCTTTTGATCCGCGCCGGGGTGTCCTTTTGGGGGTGCACTCGCCTGTGAGCTGCCGGGCGACGCATCGTCTGACGGGGAATTATCGTCTGGGGAATGGATGATGAAAATTAACCGAGTTTTGAGGATGTTTTCTGGTGTGAGAGAGTTGTGGTGGTGGGGGGATGGTTTAATTCGAGTGGGGGGAGATTTTGAATGCTAGGAAATAAGTGTGGGTGGAAAGTTGTCTATTGCAAGTGGGGATAGATGGTTAAAGTTATCCCAACTCTAAGGTTAATATAGTTTATTTTATCCGTATTATTCCTTTACTTCTGTCTTTATGGTTAACAGTTTTCAAAGTTGAACTTTAAAAACAACTGGAGAAGTTATCTTCATAAAATTAAAATTGATGTTGAAACTCAGTAACTTGTAAAATGAAGAACGTCCCTTAGCAAAAGCTTTTTATTTTTTTGATTATACCAAATCATTACTAGTAGGTATAACTTAAAAAACCCTGTGAAGTTCCCAAACGCAAAAATAAAAAAAATTGTAAAAAATCATGTAAAATTTTAAAGGAAACAAAAAACAAAACTGTGTGTAAAAAAAAATTAAGATCAAAGCTCTATCACTGGCTGGATTGAAAAATTCTTTATGGGGTCCCCTTCCCGTTTATATACAAATTTTCTATATCAGTATTACTGGAAGCATCAGAGAAAACAACTGGTTAAGAGTCCAAAATTATATAATCGCCGAATATAGAGTCATCCTATGAATTAAATTTTGTAACTCAAGCATTACGTTTCTGGGTTACTTCAATCAATTTATTAAAATCGATATTAAAAAAAATGATTGGATATACAGATGAATGACCATAAAATACCAGTTTGAGAACTTTCGGGTATCTAGTCTTTGATGGCTCTAGAACAATGGCCTAACTTGAAAATTTGGTGGATAAAGTCCCCTTATACTACCTTTCTCTATCTTAATTTCCAATCACTCTCACTCAACACTGATGATCCCGCTTAAAGAACATCGTGAAATTGGGCATTTTCCACGCGTACCCATCCCATAGACAGTGCCGCTTCATGCTCCACGTAATGAATCATTTAAGCGCCTTATTGCTTACTAAATGGTCCATTAAACTGTAATAATATTTCTTCCGTATGGATGAGCAACGCACTGCTACTACTATTATTACGTGGTGAGAAAAGGAAAATGTTTCCTTTCTTAAGTGGTCGGAGAAAAATATTTCCGAATGTTATCATCAGGCATAGATTCGACTGTAACAATAAACTGTTTTTTTTCTCTCCGTTCGTTTAGCACTCAGTGGGCCGTTTCTATTGATTTGTACTACGTGAAGTTTGAAATGCGGTGTGTTTCTAAAGATAAATGGAATTGGCTTTAAGTTATGATGCTTCTAGTTTAGAGTTGTTTTTTTTCAGAAAGATTTTTCTCGGATTTTAGTTTATTTTTTTTAAGGATTTTTGTTGTGACGTCGCAGTAGTGTAAAGCGCATAAGTTTCAGAAATGCGATATAATTATTTTTCTAAATGGAAATTTTTACACGTTTTTAATAGGATTGGACACAATATTGTCCAAATATACAAGAAAAATTATCTTTATTTTCTAGACTTATTTATTTATTTTATTACATTTATTCGTTATTTTAAATAGACAACTGTTAAATGATTTTCTAACGCACATTTTTTTGCATTGCATTGAAAAATTACTGAGGAATGAGTGTTAAAACGTTATTATTACTCATCATCAATTTTTATATTACTTAAAAAATAAAAAGTTGTTATTAAATCTAACAAGACAGGGAGGGGACTAATTTTAATTAGGAATTTTGAACCGAAAAGTAAAGTAAAAGTCAAATACGTATGTATTAGGGTTTTTCTAAGATTTATAACAAATAAAGTTGTACTAAACCTTTTTTAAAATAGTATGTGACTTGAAACGGCGTAAATTATATGAAGCATATAGGCCCGAAGTATTTTCGATCTTCAATACAACTAATAACCTTCTTGAACTAAAATAGTAAAAGTTTCAAAAGAGATAAAAATTTCTTATTAACAAATAACATGGAAGTTCATTTTGCTATTGATTTTTTCGTAGGGATGGCAGAAAACCTTGTTCCATTCAAAATCGTGCTTTTATGCAAAATTTTAGTGCCTACCCTCGGCGGGACTCGAACCCGCAATCCCCGGTTTAGGAGACCGATGCCTTATCCATTGGGCCACGAGGGCTCGAGTAGGTGTGGTATCACAATACTGAAGTACAAATGGTTGAATCCTCGGACAAAGTCGTGCTGTCTTATTTGCTAATGTACCAATTTTAAATTTAAATTAGGAATTTGGAATCGAAAAGTAAAGTAAAAGTCAAATACGTACTACGTATTAGGGTTTTTCAAAGATTTATAACAAATAAAGTTGTATTATTTTTTTTTTAAATATTATGTGACATGAAACGGGGTAAATTATATGAAGCATATAGGCCTGAAGTATTTTCGATCTTCAATACAACTAATAACCTTCTTGAACTAAAATAGTAAAAGTTCCAAAACAGATAAAAATTTCTTATTAACTAATTACTTGGAAGTTCATTATGCTATTGATTATTTCGTAAGGATAGCAAGTAACCGTGTTCCATTCAAAATCGTGCTGTTATGCAAAATTTTAGTTCCTACCCTCGGCGGGACTCGAACCCGCAATCCCCGGTTTAGGAGACCGATGCCTTATCCATTGGGCCACGAGGGCTCGGGAGGGTTGGGTATCACACTACTCAAGTACAAATGGCTGAATCCTTTGTCAAAGTCGTGCTCTCTTATTTGCTAATGTACCAATTTTAAATCATTGACTCCTTCATTTTCTTGAGGGATACGAAAGAACAATACTTCCAATATCTGATATTTATGTTAATAAATTTTCAATTTTATATAAATTTTCTTTTTAAAAAGTAAAGTGCTCAAAACATGGGAAAATGTTGGCAAGGGAATGAAAAACCCCTTTAGGCTTAGGAAAATCTTTATTTTTAAATAAGCATATAAAAACTTAAAAATAAACAAAAATATTTGACAAACATATACAATAACATAAATATAAAGAAAAACAATGAAAATAACATTAAAGACACTACCGAAATTTTGCATAAATGCAAAAGAAAAAAAAAAGAATTATTGTTTCAATAGTTTTGACCCATCATAGAAATAAAAAAATATAAAAATTAAAATTTTGTAAAATATTTTCAAAGAAGGTTTTAAATGAAATTAAAGAAACATTTTACTCATGTCTCATACCTTATAAAGAACGTTCAACTGCTGCTTTTACAACGGGAAAAAGTTTTAAAATTACAGCTTTACACACCCTTGGAATCTCCTAATTCTAAGTTAAACCTATCGTTTCCCGCTTTCACATGACCATTAAAAGTAGCACCGCATAAAACCAGCTCAGGTAATCCACAAAACGTCTGGCTCAAGACAAAAGAATCCTTTCTTTAACGATGAGTCACGAACTAATTAATAGCACATAAATTTTTTTACAGCTTTATTCCGTGAAAAATTAAAATTCGTTTTTTCTCGTCCAGACGAACTGATTAAAAACTCGCTTTTTTTACAATGCATGACGCAGAAAAAATAAGTTATGGTTTTAAGTGGGCAGTTTTTGTCTTTGATACATCTGTTCTTCTCTTTATTACTTTAAGTGATCCTCTAACAGGTGTTAGGGATTAGGGCTTCCATTTAGGATTGATTAACAAGGCTTTGTTGTTCTTGTCCTATATTTCGTTTAAATGATTGCTTTTAGTGCGCCATGAAATGACATTTAAGTCACCGTATGTTGCTTGTTAATGCTAGGTTCTTTTCGTAATATAGTATTTCCGGACGTTAGTAACTTTTCATTTAAAATGAATATCTGGTTTAGTTTTTGCAAAGCTTAGAAAAATCTAAATCTGTTGTCACTATCCTAGATTTTTATTTTGAGTTCCAATATAGTGTTTTGCTTCAGAAGCAATAATTAGAATTTATAGTTCTGGTCTTATTTATAGTTCTGGTCGTTCTGGTCTAGAATTTATAGTCTAGTTATCTGGAGTTGTTTCTAAAAATAAGACATCCTATAAAAAACAGTAAAGAATTAAAATGAAGACAATTAATTATAAAAAGAAATTTAAATATTTTTTTTAAATAATGAGTTAGTTTCTTATTGGAAAAATTCATTAGATATTTTTAAGTTAGCCAACATGTTTTCTGTATCATGTGAGTTAATCCATGTAGGTCTAATAGTATTCTCATTTTCTGGTTTTAGTTTTTATCTGTCTAAAAATTATGGTTATACCTTTTTACATAAAATTAATGTTTTTGATACATTTTTTTTAAAATGTTATTGAAATAGAAACAAATATTTCTGAGTGGGTATCTAAAGGCTGAAATAACTGTAAGTTATATAAAATATTAATGAATTTGATGCATCACTTTTTACAATATTAATCAAGGCTAATCGCATTGAAATCTTATTCAATAACACAAAACATTGTTACCACGTTCAACGTCTCTATCATCCTTTACTTTTTACATGCAAAACGCGACAACTCGTATCTTTAACGAACATAACACGAATTTAAATTTCAAACGCGAGAAATACAAGACAGTTGGAAATTCAAAACCGATAAAAAATTTATCTAATCATTATAAATGATCCAGACTTTCCACTAACGTATTCAAAAAAACCTTTCTTCCTGGTTGCACTCGCATTTTTCATGCAAATTGTGTACATTTCCGTGTGAAAAAATTCAAAACAGCCGACAACAGTTTCCCAGCCGAATCCCGATGACAGCTCTGATAATTGTGCGTGGTGTCGAAGTGAAAAATGATTCTAAAGCGCTCCTAATGGCCTTATTAATCCACAGAAGCTTTACCAAAAGATGCGAAACGGACCGAAGACCATGAATACCCGAAATTGTTTCTAAGAGGGGATGTTCGTGCATGACAAATGCGGTTTGTGACAGTTGGAATCATTTTTTGGGCTAAGTGGAAGAAGAAAAGTCTTATTTTTGGAAAGTTTTCACATTTCTCATTCAGTTTAATTGTGTCCGGTGCTGTAAAATCAAGTGTTTTCAGAATTAAAATAGTAGATATATTTACCGAGAATACAAATGTATTAGGTAATATTTAAACTCAACATTTTCATAATGTTTATTACTTATCTATGTATTTCATACCTATAAATTTAAACATTATACTACTTTAGTATCGACTTTAAAAAAGGTGGGAGATAATTGTTAATTTTGACGGACATTTTATAATGTTATATCTTAGCACCCTAGTTAGAGTATTTTACACTGAACCGACTCCAGTGGTTCTTTTTTATTTGATACCGAATATTTCTAAAAATGGATCCATATTCATCTTGTTTTTTTTTTCTTTTAACATTAAAAATGTTTTATTACTCTTTATCATTTCCTATTGTTTGTTTGTTTGAAATAGTTGTTTAAAACGTTCATTTCTTTATAATTCATAATTTTATACAATGGAAAGTTTCCCATTCTTTAATTCATGTTTTGTAACTAAAATAAAATTGAAAACAAATTTTTAAAAAGTTGTATTCTTAAATGAAGATGATACAGAACTCATTATAAATAGTGACCGAGGTATTGAATTATGTTTAGGCGAGTGTAAAATTAGAATTTACACTCAAATGAATCAAATTTAAAAGAAATTTATGTTGATATTTATTATTTTTGGGTGTGTAAAAATTAATCGACTAGTTAAGACCCTAAATCAATTAAGAATATAATAATTAATTAATTTTGAAAATTTATCTTCAGCTGTTTTTATTTTTATATCATTTTTTTTTGACGTGTATCAAAGTAAACGCAATTTCCAGTTATGCAACTGTCGTAACGCCATTACAGCACCCTTTTAGTGCTATCTAAACCGCCTCCACGCTTCTTGCTATCAGCGATGCGCTCCAAGAGGTAGACATTGTTGTTTTAAAGGCTTATCTGAGCAGTCATCAACGCATGAGATTCATGCTAATTTTTTCCAAAGGCTTTGTGCCGGTAAACCTTCCAGAAGATCTTTTATAAGCTTGCTAGTTTGCAAGTTCTCGAAACCTGGGATATCTTTACATTGTTTCTGCTCATTGGCATTGAATTCATGTGGAAGATTTCAAGGTTATAACTGAATTGTATCTGTTTCTCCTAATTTGATTTTGTGGGTCAAATCATTTTTAAATTCTTTGCATGATTTCTAGAGCAATACTTTTGTTCACTTTAGAAATGTTAGAAAGTGTTAGATCACAGGAGGCGTAATTTCTGTTTCTGTTCTGCTTGGAGGGCAATAGGTTTTGGGGGATATAATTTTAAAATTTACGTGTAACCACCTGAATCCCCTTTATTACATTGAGTAATTTAATTAGTGCATAAATAATTAACAATAACAATAACAATAATAATGTTTGATTAATACATTTCAATTATTAAAGAATTTTTTATACAGACATAAATATTTTCACTAGTTACTGGATACTTTATTTCACCAAACTTCACCAAACCGAGGGAGCAAGTACGATGTTTGCTCACTTACCTCAACAATTGAGTGGGGGAGAATCCCTATGGGTTATTATTACCGTAGAGGATGGGAAGAACGTGTAATTGATTTTTGTAGATTTTGGATCAATTCTAAACAAACTTTTTACATCTTGAAGAAAAATATTTACTAATTATGATTTTATGGTGCAATTAACACCCCTAAATGGCATCATGTGCTTATAGGATTTCTAGTTGAGTCAAGACTCCGTTATAAAACTTGATACCCGCCTCAACTTCAAACTTAACCCCATTTATAAAACTCATTTTTGAAAATCCTCCTTATCAGTTAGATCTCCCCTTTCCATTTAACAATCTCCTCTCAATCCCGGGATTTGAAACTGTTTTTGACGAGTCCGGCTTCCCCGGTCTTGTATCGGAGCGCTAGATTCGCCGTGACCAGTCCCCGGTGATTTGCATTCAAATGAGTGTTAGTTAGCCACCATCAGCGATTCGCCCGGTGCTCCGTCTTGTTTAGTGTCACCAGAAGCCAAGAAATGCCGAACGGAATCAAGCTGTCCGCCCTCTGTCTGCTAAGTTGGAGAACAGCTAATCGCTTATTGAGAAGAAGCCCTATTGGGATTGCTGTTGAGTTGCCAGTGAATGGGTGTAGGTTTGCTCAATTATGTGTTGTGGGAAATGTAGCAGCCTCAATGTAACTTTTTTACCGGTAATTGAAGGAAATAGTAGTAGATAAAAGCTATACATTTTTATCCCCATTTTGCTAACGCAGTCGAATCCCACTCTAAAGAACTCTTCTTATCGTGAACGTTTAGAACTCCCTTGTTTAAGTTTATTGGTTACAATTACAGTCGGACGCTGCTATAATGAACTTTGGATGTAGTGTCATAATTTATAGTGAACAATATTTTGGTCCCATTATGGTTCATCTTTAGTTTATAGATAAAATAGACAAAGCTATTTGTATTTCCATATTAATTTATATTGTGCATGTAGCGACTATATTTTGCTATCTGATGTTTATAGAAAAATAGATAAAGCTATTATAATTTGTAACTCGATTTTTATAAATATTGTATTACTATCGCAATCAAACCCTGCCATATTTAACCTTGGATCTAGTAAAATATGGGTTAAAGTGCGCTAATTTTTAGTCGCATCAGGCGCGTAGCCAGGGGGGGGGATTTGGAGATATACCCCCCCCCCCGAAACTTGGAAATTTTCTTTTTTTGACCATAGAAAACCACTAAAAATACCCCATATCCCCCCAAATATCAATATCCCCCTCTGAAATTTTTTTTCTGGCTACGCCACTGAGTCGCATGACAGTTCACTATAATTTAGTTAATTGTATACCATAAAAATAATCCCCAAAATCTGGCTGTACCTAGAAATTTCTCAGTGGACTTGAACGTTTCTGTATGCAGAAATCATCTGGCAACCTTAACCATTTTGGAAAGTAACCCATTAATATTTCCGGAAAGGGGGGGATAAATGAATAACCAGTCTGTAGAGAGACAATATGCAGTTAAATGAATAGACTATTTCCGATGGTTTTAAGTTCCCAAAAGCTGCTAGAAAATCAGTTATACAAGGAAAAGTTCAGTAAACAGAGAAATCCAGTGTACAGAAAAACTCTGGCAATTTTAGCTGTCAGAGCTTTTCTGTTTCTTTAGAATTATTTTTTACAGAGTAGTTTGAATAAATTATTACTCAAACCAATTATAGTTAATTTACTAAAACTCTTATTTTTTAGAAACTGAAAAAATGTTTTAAGAAAGGGGAACAGAAAAAATAACATGTTTGTAAAGGGATAAATACTCTACAGTATACCTACTATCTACAAAGACATTAAGAATAGGTACAATCCTTCTTTGTGTTTTATAAAAGCAATTCTCTTCTAAAGACTTAAAAGCAAACCAAAAAAAGCGCCATGAGCGAAACACATGAAATGTTTTATTTAGAAATAAAATCAATTTTACCTATACTACTTACTGTATATATAAGCTATAATGACTTAGTGGGTAGGTTAACTTCCATTATAAAGTATATTTAGAGTCATGCTACAGAAATTTAACTGATTTTTACGAACCTCAAAAGTAAATAACTTAGCACCTTATCACACATTTACACGCATGTTTGACAGTTCATAAATCGAATATGTAAATACCCTTAAGAGAAAACTGTGAAAATCAACACATGAATAATAGAAACTGATAGAAACAATCATTACCCATTCTATTTGCTGTGAATGATTTTCATAACGTATTAACGGAAGTTTCAGCACGCAGAGCCTTTCACTTAAGAGGGTTTGCAGATACTCTACCTGAATTATTCATTTTAGCATGGACATTAATGTGAATAAGTTTTACTGAGGTAGTAAATGACAGAGTGTTGAATATCTGAATTCTGTATTTTCTAGGTTAAAAAAATGTTTAGGTTACACTCATGACGCATTTATACCTTTTATGATTATTTATGATTTTAATATTCACGGTCCGATGACATGCAACGCGGTTTCTATGAGATCGATTTGCATCTATTGAGGATTTTGCAATGGAAATCGTCAAATTTGGAGCTTATTTTTGTTCAACCAAAGGGAATGAAAACTTGAAATTTTGAAAAGAAAACTATACTAAACAAACTAATTTTTTTAGTCATTTTAGAAATACGTCTAAAAACTTTACAAATCGTAATTTGTTATTTATTATGGTAATTGTACGTATACTAGACTGCAACTTAAGTTGACCCTATGACGTCACATACAAACAAAGGAGTGAAATGGAGAACGTCAATTTAAAAATATGATTATTTTGTTAAACCCATGTATATTTAGAGCTATTTTATCACGATTTGCGTACCTGAACTCCTGCTAGCAACCCAACAGGCTTTGTGTTTACCGATTTCTCCTTCCACGTTTGTGACGTACTGCGTTCAAGAAACGTTGCTGTAAAAAAACTTTGGTCCTTACATTTTGGATAAGTGCATGATGAGAGAAAAACTGTTGTAGATGTGTTTACTCTTCTCCCTGGGCTAAGCAATCTGCGACTTTCAAATTAAAACATGCATTTAACATTCGTAAGTTTCCCCAAATCCCTTACTCCGTTCTTATAAGCATGAAATTCAACACGACATTTGACGCAAACAGGCAGCCTCACAACAATCACAATCCCTTGTTAAAAATGATACGCAATCTTAAACCACAGATGCTTAGCTCAAACACGTCAAAAACCATTTCATACTACACTCGCCTGACGTGCCAAAAGAAACTCTAGCATGAGCATATTACGCATTATTATTCTTAAAAAGCACAAACCTTAAAGCCAAAAAGCTGACAGCGTTCCATCACAAAGGAGTTATGCGTGAAAATCCGGCGGCATTGGGAAAAATCAGGCTGTCTACCACTTTGAGCACTCTCTTAATCCACATTAATATGTAATGTGCATCTTTTAAAACAGCCTCAAGCTTTTGAAGTTTTTAAATCCGGGGTTTTAAAAATTAATACTGCTTTCCAGGCATTTAGTTTTGAATTGACGGTGTGTACCCCTGCGTTTGTATTCATTTCAACATCTCATTAGTGATTCTTGAAAGCGTTTCGTCTGATTTTGTGAATGAAGTTAAATTGCAGGTTTGGGGGTTGTGTGGATATTATTATTATAGTAAAAAGGTGCCTGCGGTTATTCGAATTTCCTTGATGGTTTAACCCTAAATCCGAAGGTTTAGCTGTATAATGACACGAGATTATTCAAATTAATAAAGTGAATGCAATAGATTATGATTGACACTTGGAGGGATAAATAATTTACATAACTTATTATCATTAAGAGTTTGTTATCTTAATCTATAAACCAAATACTATACCTCGGAGAATAAATTTAAGTAACAAGTTTCCTATAGGATAATTTTATTTTTTTTCTCATGGTTATTCTGTTACTATAAGTAATCGAGGTGTTAATATGATGTAAGGAGAACATATATGAATCAATTACTCTATATACATCTTCATTATTATAAAACATTATTTGAAGAGACTATAGCTACTAAAATAAACTAAGTAGGTACTGACTTCAAGCTCAATGATCTTCTTTCAATTTTCCCCAAATTCTGCCATGACTTAAAATGTGGAAGCACGTGAAGGATGAGCCTTTTTATTCGAAAAATTTTACATGTAGCCTTTAAAATATTTGAAAGAGGTGTGGTACTTTGTTTGGGGATAATTTACGTTTTCATTAGGTAATATGCTATTTTGGTCAACATGAATGTTTCGGGAATTTTTGTAGAGGCTAATTTCTTATGTAGCCTAGAGGTTTGCCTCATTTTGTATACTTAATTTGTTTCTAATTAGCAACTTATCACTTTCAAAGTAGGAAATTATTAACTGAAAAATGATAAAAGTAATTGTTATCATTTTTCAGTTAATAGTTCATCAATAATATTACCAGTTACCTGAAATTTGACAATGATACTTAAAAGTTAATGGTCTTGAAAGCTAATAATTTTTAAATTTACCTACTTCATCTGTTTATGAATTGAGTATTGCATTACATATTACATTCATTTTGAAAACGCAAATAAAATTTGTTCCCCTATCTGATAACTATTGCTGAAAATAATGACAATATCGGTTTTCTGATACCGTCGTCTTCCCATTCGTTGATGAAAACTATAGAAAGTGATTGAAACAAGTCTGGGAATTCCGTCCGTTTTAAAATAGAAACGGGGAGAGAGAGAAAAAAAAACCTCTCCACCATCATCCTCTCTGAAGCACCCTTCCATAATCCAATTCCACCGCGTAAAATGAGGTCCTCCAAGACGCAATAATCAAATCAGATCCCTCCCGTGATCGATGCCATAAGGTCGAAATATCATTAAGGCTGTTGAAGCGCCCTCGTCCAAGTTACACGTTCCGCCTAATAAGGTTCCAAAAACCGCACCGTGAATTCGGGCAAAAACGAATTCAAGATGGCAGTATCGGACTTCATTGACAAGTGCCTTACCTCCGAAGGGAAATTTCGCGAGTAGAGAGGTATTGTTTTCGGGAAGAAATGTTGGGTGAAGAGTGAAGTGGTTTGGAGTATTCCAACACTGTTTAGATTTGCGTAACAAGCAAGCTGCTGCTGTGTGATGGAGGTGGCTCTATGTTGCGGGCAGGAGGTGGGGTAATAAGATTGGATTTTTTTTTTTACTTTATTTCTCGGAGAGGTTTCGTATGGTTCTTGTGGGGTGACATGTGGGGTTGGTGAATTGCATGCGGGACATGTTTGAAAGTGAATAAAAAAATAAAGAAATATGTGGAAATCTCGGGGTTGTAGTAGATGGGGAGGGAGGTTTTTGGTTGTATGTGGCAACGCTGAAGAATGAGGGTTTTTTTTTTGTCTGAGGAAGTAGAAATTTGGTATATTTGGAACATTTCCTGATGAAAGTGTTTCCTTATATAAGTACTACCTTTGATTCCCTACTAATTTTTTTCAAAAGTGGGAAATTATACAGTGTTATATTTTAATGAGGCTCCTGGTTGAATACAGATCCATAGGAAAACAATGGTTTACTCTGAATCTAAATATAACATTGGAGAACCCATGGAATGAAATATGGAACGGGGGACGCATAATGTAGGAGTCATAATGACTTACTGGATTTTAATTCGATCTATTTTTTTCGAATCACCATTTTACAGAAAAAATATTCATTCAAAAAGTGACACAATGCATGCCCAAAACCTGTTCGCGAGTCCCAAATATTAAATATTTATGTAGTATTCTTACGCGTTCAATACTAATAAAACATTTCTAGGTCTTATTTCCATTTTCTCCCCAAAAATCAACATTTACATCTCTACGAAATCGTTTCATCTCCATTTAAAACCTTCAAAAATTCCCTCCCCTCAAAAACTACCCCTTCCCCAAACTTCACTTCTTCCACCCGCGTAAGCTAACACACAGATAAAAAAAAACCCACAAAATCCCACCCAACTGCCATTACAAAGCTACCCAACTGAAATAGATGATCCCATTCAAGGGCTAAACGTCCGCTTATGACGCAGGGCTTGAAACACAAGACCCCGGTGATGAGCTGACATCTCAACCCCGGACCCCCATTTCCAGGGTCCGGCCCCCTCCTTTCAACACTCCCTCCCCCAGAAAAACGGCTCAACCACCTATGTGGGCTTATGAAAGAAGATGAGCCATTATTATATGACAGGAGGTGCAGCCTCCCATTGGTTGGCAGGAACCAGGGTCAACAGTTCATCACTGGCACCCTGCGTGGATGATATTATTGATATGAATTCGGGGCAGGGGTGGAACATCCCCCTTCTATTGTTCGGAGGGCCCTTATAGAATTTCGTCTCTATCGGTTCGCTCTTATGCAGACGGGAGATGTGTTGGGAGCCACCCTCTGTCAACGGTTGAGAATGATGGCTTGGTTGTCTGTCAGCTGTTTATGAAATGTTGTTTTGGAAGTGTTCATTTCCTCTTGAATAAACAAATTTCAGAATATTACCCGTTAAATGTACTACAATAAGTCTTCACTTTTCTTAACCTGTAATAAATAAAAACCAGTAGTAAAAAGTGAATTATTTTTATTTTTAAGGATAAACAACTTAGGTTTTGTAAAACCTAAAAACTTTGGGACCCAAATAAAATATAAAGTACTTTACTTGTAAGAACAAAAGGAGTTTCAAATTGACCTCTTGCCTCTAAATTTGATAAATTTGTAATTACAACTGCAGAAAAAGTTTGTACATGATTCCAAGAGATAAGTGGTACAAAGACTTCCATGAAAGTATCTGGTTCAAAGTCGAACTAAAGTGACTTACCAAGTATTGACCAAGGTTTCACAAACTTTCCTAAATTCTATATCAGATTTTTCCTTTGCCATCGACACACACTAAATATATCTTCAACTACCCATTTCAAAAATTAATATGAAGGGAGTTACGAAGTTTCCAATTATGTTTTGAACTTTGAGTAGACCCCTTTTCAAAACATAAGTATATCTCTAAATTCTTCCCTTACCTTTAAAATCTAAATTTGAGATCATCCAGACAGAATCACTCCTAGATACGACATTACACAAAAAGTTGATAAAATAGTTTATTAGGCATTAACTTGGCCAGAAATTCAACCCCCTTTAAAGACCAAATCGATTCCTAGGGGTTCAATATCGACCACTTTGGGCATTTCTAGGGGTACAAATGTATAAACATTTTTTTGGAAAATATTTTTCACCAACTGCACTCATGGCCCAACTCCTCCACATATCAAACATCACTCCCTTCATTTCTCTTTTCCATTTCTCACCTCTATCAGAGAGAGAGTCCGTGATCAGACTGGGCATTGCCGGCAATGGAGCTGGCCTCACGCTTCGCTGGCCTCCTTATCGGTCCCAATGAGTGTTTCGGCTCGACTAATAATGACAGAAAGGGTGACTTCCGCCCCTTTCATTTTTCCGCCTTATCTGATGGGTAAGTGGTTTGTCTGTGGGTTTTGGGCCGTCGCCGACGACTGATGGACGGTCTCGAGGTGTCGATCTACCTTTCTGTGGCCTTGGTGAGGTGTTGGTTGGGGAAAACGTTTTCTGAAATGTGCATTGTTCTTGAAGGATTTACGTTATTTATAAATAGTAATATATATTTACATTGTCTGTGGTAGGTGTTTAGTAATTGCATTGATGCTCCCTTTCACTTTGTTAATCGTTGGGGAGAGAAGAGGGGAGAATGAATTAGGGGCGGTGGAGGGAGGTAACGGAAATAAGTAAAGTATATTAAAAAATGGAGGCGAAAGGGATTTTAAAGAGAATGAAAGAAAGGACACGAAGGAGAGAGAATGAAAGTAGGGAGGGGAAGGGAAAATTATTTAAAAGAGAGAAAATATAATGAAGGAGAGGATAAATAAAACAAGTGAATGAGAAAGAGATGCATTAAATAATAAGATGTGAAAGAGGGTAACGGGACAAAGGATTGAGAAGGTAAATGAGAAATACATTTATTAAGAAAAGGGTAAATAAGACAAATAAGAATGAGTGAGAAGAGGTCAATAAAAAGGGAGGAAAGAGAGAGAGAGAGAGAAATTGCAAACAAGATAGAGAATGAGAGATAGAATAAAACGGTGAAAAACTTCAGAATAAGAGTATGAAATGGTAAAAATAGAGAATGAGAGAGATGGAATGAAAAAAAGTGGATTAAATTGAGAATGAAGAGTAGTTAATGTTATATATACGGAATAATAGAAAGTGATTAACTAAGTGAAATAAAAGGAAATGAAGAGAGAGAAAAGGGGGGAGTGAATGAGTGTGCGAGATAAATAAATATTTTTCGTAACTTATTTAATCATAACAGGTTATCATTTGCAGTACAAATGAAAACACGTTACGTGATCCCAAACACACCACATCGTCCGTGTCACTTCCCTGCTCAAAGCAACCCCCCTCCACTAAACTGTCACCGTCCCATTAACACGAGCGTCACCTAACGAGAGCGCGACCTTCATTAGCGGTTAGCGCGTCCAAAAGGCGATCAAAAACGGAGGACCAATTAATGCCGCGATGATTCGAAAACACTCCTTCGAATTGTCGCAATTAAAAGTGGCGAGGCGACAAACGACGACACCCGCCCCCTCTAATGATCCCTCCAATTAATGCGGGCGCGTGATGCTAATTAGGGGTGATGCACCCCTCGAGTAGTGGGGTTTTTCGAAGGGGTCTTTTTGTAGGGGAGGGGAGTATTGTATTGATGTCTGGGAGGGTGAGGGGAGAGTGAGGATGATTTGAATTTTGAAAATGTCGTTTTTATTTTGACTTGAATGAATTATTTGTTGAGTCTTTGATGTTGTTATTGTTGGGAAAGGATCGTGATAAATTACCAGATATTAGGATGTGTGAAAACTGAGGGTTTTTTTGTATCGTTAATTTTTCAATTTGTCTGTTTATCTGTTATTATTTGTCTGTTATTATGTATGGATGACAAGTACTTGTTTTAAGTGATCTCTTCAATGAAACAGAATGTGTCCTGATTCATACAGTCAAATCTTTCAAACTATGTATTGTTTTAAGAATAGATATTGGCTACCATTTTTGTTGGCTGTATAAACCAAATTGCAGAAATCGATAGTTTTGAAGTTTTGATTTTAGTGAAAACACTGCGATATACCCAGTAAATGAACAAAGTTTACCCTAAATATAAACACCGCATTCCCACAGTGAAGGAACACTGAAAGTAGTCACCAGTTTTAGTATTTTGGAAAAGTCTATAAGATTATTTGGTTTATTCATGGCTTTTTGTCTTCTTTTTTTTATTTGTTGTTCCAGGGACTGTACATTCGTGCAGATTATACTAAAACAGAATGTTTTTAGCATTTTAGTCGGTTTGGGGGGGGGTAATAAATGGGGGAATGCTGAGGAATTAAAATCGTTTTCCAAAGTCAGAGCTCTTATACCCAGAAGACATGTAAAAATATTTCGTGTTTTATTGTAATTAATAAAAGAATAAATTGATAAAAATTTTAGAAAAATAATATTATTTTTCTCTACTCATTCTTAGTCCCTTATTTTCTTAAAAATCGACGGAAAATAATAATGCATTCTCTTTATTTCCAGTATAAACACACAATCTTACATATGACAATATTAAGTTTGAGATATAATATCGGTTGGTATAAAAACAATATATTTGTTAAAATCGTGTCCTGCTAATGTTCTATCTATATGTGATAACAAGTGAATTAAAATCGACATTTACGTATTTACTTAAAGTAAAAGTTAAATAAATAGCAGAGATTACATCCACAGAATTTGTATGGTAACATATCCTTTCGTTTCAGATCACACAACTCAAAATAGACAACAATCCTTTCGCCAAAGGATTCAGAGACACGGGTGCGGGGAAAAGAGAGAAAAAGTAAGTAACACCTCTCCTCTGTGCCTTTATATTTGTAGAAAATAAGCATTAAAATAAACTGTAAATTTTAAGTTCAAAAGTTAAGAAGAATAATTAATGGAAGTGGAAATTCATGGCATTAAATATTGGAAAGTTGATGATAAAAATCACTAGAGATTCTATGGTTCCTTGGTCGTTTTTAGTTTTGGCAGTTCGTTATTTTTTACGAACATAGGCTACTCATAAAAATATGAAGAATGCGCGCCATCTGTTGCGTAATGAGGGAACTACTTTTCTAGGAGAGACTCTCTCTGCCTTTCCGAGTTTCAATGATTGACTGAGCAATAAATTTTATTTACGACTAATTTGCATAAACCTTTATTCAAATAAAAGGCGTCTCAAAGGATTAAAGAAACTTAGTGACTCATAACTTCTACGATAGGCATAAAATTTCAATAATAAGTTAACTTTTTTGTCCGGCTCTCATACAAGCGTAACGTGATTCCCAACACTTACGTAATAAATCTTGAAATTCGGACTGTAAGCTGTGAAATACTTCATGATGTTATTAATTTTCTAATCTTTTTTTTCCTTATGATAGTTAAATCGAACTGTTATAAATCATAATAAAAATAATTTTAAAAAAGTTAAAATAAATTTCTAGTTATATTTTTCTGTGTGCAAATTAAAAATATTGTATTATGTATATAATGAAACTTTGTGATGTAAATTACACTTGGGGGGATTAGCAATTTAAATTTTTTACTATAAACAGGAAAATAAAGACTAAAAAGTAGGGTATTCGGTACAAAAAATAAAGGAATTATTCAAATTCTTTTGTAAGTCTTAAAGTTTATTTTTATTTTCCTTCAATTGTATCAAAAAATAATCTTCTACATTTAAACAGCACAGAAAAGAAAACTTAAAAAGAAACATTCTAACCTACCCTTTGAAATACCCTTACCCTTTAACCCTGATTCCAAGCAGCTTGTATGTAACCTGCAACCCCCAACTACCCATAGACGTAACTACTTCAATTTTAGGAATAAATAAGTTGATTTCGAGTTCAAATCCTTCTTCGGTTTGGGCAGGAAAATATAGAGCTTCACAAATCTTTTCCCCCTCTTTTTTTTTAACTGCCTGCCCTTACAAGTCGGTAATTCGGATATTGAAAAACAACCAACACAACTACAATACCACCACACCCCTTTCCTTTTCTTCAAGCCCCTTCCCCTAGGGTCCTCCTCGTGGCCTAATGGGTCCCAACAGCGCCGCGTGTCCAAATATGTTGGCACAGCACTCGCCGATTTCGGTAGTTCAAAGAGTAGACTGCAAACACTCTGGGCCCGAGCACCCTACCTTGCTTAATTAAACGGCACCATCTATTGGGTTACTATCCAAAGAGTGTTGGTTTTTGGCGGAGATGGGTCCTTTCTTTTGGCGGCCGTTAAGGTGGGCTCCGGATAGAAGATTTGGGGCAGGGTAAATAAATAGGGTATTTGGGGTGTTTTGGGGACTTGTAAATAAATAGGTTATTTCAGGGATAGGGTTTCTTAGAGAATGGGTGATGCAGTAAAGCAGATGTAAATTTGTGTGGTTCCCAGCAGTTAATTTTAATTTAATGTGTGAGTGAATTTAGGAAAAATTGCTTTATGTAATAAATTTTAGGAAAATATACGCATTAAAATAGCTTTCCAATATTAATGCATGGATTTATTTGTTTTTAACTATGGATTACCCTTTACACTAAATCCCTACTTATCTTGAAAATGTGCTCTGAATTCTTTATTCAAAACTACATTTTATCCCCTAAACTTTTCAAAATTATCTCAAGATCGATTTTTGTTGTGGAAAAAATTATGTTATAAAAATTTAGGCATTTTGAAAAAGGAAAATCTCTAAGGTCTATTAAATGTTGATTTTTACGTCGTTTTAAAGAGTAATACAAATAGTACTTGCTAAACAAATTGTATTTTTAAAAGATGTGCTACAGTAAAAAAATTAAATATAGAAAAATTTTATTTCAAAAAAAATATTATTATCAAAATGTTTTAAATAAATACCAATAGTACAGTATTGGGAACCTTGAGTTTATAAAATTTATTCTCCATATATTTATATTTTTTAAGTCCATGAATAAGCCCTATAAACTCATATATTATCCGAGATTTACTTTGAAAGTAATGGTAACATTCCCAGTAAGGGAATAAAGTAATGGGATAAGTATACGTTAAATCTGAAAACGTACCTTAAACTACTTATGATATGAACAAAATTCATTAAGTTTCCTCATCAAAGGGTTCTTCAGAAGGAAATATCGTTAATAAACCTCCTCACTTAAAGTACTACTGTACTTTAAAGTAGTACTATAAAAGTTAAAATAGTTAAAAAATAGTTAAGATACCATAGTTAAAGTTAAGATAAAATTAATAAAGTTAAGATAATAGTTAAATAACTAAAATAGTTAAAGTAGTACTGTAAAAAGTAGTCCCCCCCCACGCTTCCATTGAGTGCTCAGTGTGTGCTTGCTTTCGTCGTGTGAATCCGTGGTTCTCCCGTTCATATAGTAACGTCCCGTTCCTCAGGCGCCAGGCCATGCTGCTGAGCCAGCAACGCAGCCAGTCGCCGTCTCACCACCACCAGACGCCGACGTCTCACCTGCCCCACCACGACGCCGACGACTCCAGCGACGACGACGAGAAGGTGGACGTCGGAGGCACCGCCGACCTGCAGGCCTCGGTCGCCTCGCTCTCGTGCGGAAAAGACGGTGAGTAGTTGAATACCTTTTTCGTCGTTTCCGTACCGTTCTCGTTTCTTCTACGTGTTGTTTATCTTTCAAAATATGGTCCTATATGTGTGATTAACCACGTCTTACTAGATACTATACAGGCTAGCCGAGTTTTAAATAATGAAAACCATTTGACAACTTTTCCCGCTTGGATCGCCACAAGTCCTACCTTATATCACCCAACCAATAGGATAACAAACACACTGACAAATAAGGAAAAATAAAGACGTTTTTTCATGAAGTAAACTTCTGATTGTTGGCCATTAGTGGCTGAGTTGAATTTTTGAGCCATTAAGCCTCGCCTTCAACTCTAGGGATTTGCTTTGCCAGTTTGTCAAGTATTGCCATCTACACTTTTAATGATTTCGGTACTTGGCTAGCCTGTATAGTTTCTAGTAAGCTGGATACACATTTTTCAAACAATGTGATAGATTTTTCTCGACTCATATTTTAAATGTCTGACAGAGTTCAAAGAGAACAATGATAGTAACTTTTTCTTGTTCAACGCCAGTGCCGCATCAGAGAGCAATCTCATATGGCGGAACACACTAAATTTTGTAATAAAAACACTTAAATTTTTTAAGTTGGAATCCATAGGGGCTCATTGGTTATCATTTTGTATTCTTTGATTGTGATAATACGTGTTATATGTAGCAGAAAAGCACACAATACAGAAAGTTATCTGTAAAAGTTGTTTTGTTACAAGGCTACCCTTGTAGCAGAAAAGCAAAGAATGCAAAGGAGTTTTCGGCCGTTCATTTCCACTTGTTTCTTTTTTTCTTAAATGCTGAGAGCAAATTTATTGCAAATGCTCTAACAGAGTTCCTTATTTCATGACAATTATTTTAGTAATTAGTTATTTTCTGAAGTTTGATTAGATTTTTCTATACAAAAATGTAGACATCAAAGAAAATATGTTTATTCCAATTTTTAAAAAATCACTAAAAAGGGGGTGTTAGAATCTATACCTATAATAATAATAACTTTGTTAAATCTACTGTCTTCGATTAATTTTCTATAATTTTCGTCTGATTTTTTAGTTTTTGATAAATTTTCATCGTCATAGTGAATTATTACTATCATTTTAATTTTCATGCTATCTATATGTGCCGTGCCTTTAAATTTCTAAATTTAAGTCATTGCTTAACTATAAATCTATAAAAAAATACTACGTAAATTGTTCCTTACAACTTATCTCTGGGTGAATTTCCAACCTATTCGAAGAAAAAAAAAAGAAAGGCACGAACAATGCTTCCACACTGAACCCATCCAGTCATCTAATTCCATTATCAAAAGTCTCAATTATTCAAGGAAGGGAACAAAATTAACTTTCAATGCACCTTCCAAAAAAGAAACCAAAAGGAACAGGCACCGTCTATCCTCTTTCTTCCATCCCCATATCCGCCTAGCAGACCACATCCATTCCATCAGAACCCAACTTTTCCGCCATTTTTTTTCTCCAACTTTTCCGTAGGTGGGTACAGGTTATTATTTCATCTTCTTCTCCCAATTGCTTAAATGGTTTTCTGGAAGGCTCCTCTTATGTCTTTTAATTGAGTTTCCTGCAGGCCGTGATAACAATGGCACTAAATGCACCTCTAAAAAGACTTGAAAAAGGCGGAAGGAAAATTAAAATGCTTCCAGCAATTTCGTGATAATCCTTTGGCGACGAATGCTAATTGGGGACCACCCTGACTTCTTCTTGGATGATGATGGTGATGAGGGTTTTCTTTCTTGAGGGGTGACTATGTGTTTAATATTTTAACGAGATTTATTTTTTCCTGGTTATTATTTCGGGTGGCATCATTAATTGAGATGAGCGTGAGGGAAAGGGTAATTTCGCGATTAATGAGGAATGTGGGTTTTTTTTTCTTCCCGATTTGGGTTTTGGTGTTTATTTTCTGATTATTGAGCGAAAAGAAATAATATGCATTTTTACAACCTCAAATTATTTGGGCAAATAACGAGGTCACATCAGTAAAATAAGAAGAAACCATTGAGACAATTAAAAAATACACAATTTTCAAGTCCATCGATATTTTTCTTTAAGAGTGTCCAAACGGTTTTATTTTGAGGTTAAATAATTGTTAGGTCCATGGTCTGTATTCGGGGTTATAATCTAAAAAAAGTTGTGGGAAAATTTATTAAAAACTAGAAAATTTTAGCTTTAAGAATAGAATTTTAAAACATATTCTTGTGAACTAAATAGTGTCAGGTAAATTGGTGATTATGATTAAATAAGGTAATTCTTTATTACCTTATTTGTCTAATTGAATTGTGATTATAAAGTATAAAAATAAGGATTAGTTTTGAAAAGTGAACTTAAGAAAAAAAATAACAGGTTACAAGTAAGTTACATGAGTACCTTTCAATTCATGTCATATACTTACAGTATTTGAATTAATGCAGATATTAAACCTATTAATATCTTATGTATGACTATTTTTTTTTAATATTACAACCATAACAGGGAAATTAAACGTTCAAAGAATCGTTCATACATTTCCCATGTCTTTCAGCATAACTAACTTACTACACCACGAAATCATGCTGTTAAAAAAAAGTAACTTAACCAGGCAGATACAAAAAAAAAAAAATCTACCAAGTTTCCCGGAATTTATTACCTTCTACAGCCAAAAGAATAAAAAACGACGTGAAATATCAGAAAAGCACTCTGCGCAAATGATAACACGGTAGCCTCAGACCAGAACTCTCTAGTCCTGAAGAGAAGAAAAAAACGTAAAAAAGAACCCGTTACAATTCTTAATTCCAAATGACATCGAACATGTCTGCTCAGAATCGCTGCTGTTCCAATAAAACGACTAGGCGTGGCCGCTGCTCAACTCAACCCAGCTCTATTTCCCCCTCCCGCTTTTTTCATACCTATCAGGTTTATGGCGGCCATTTTGAACATTCATTTTTTTAGGGATACGTCGCCGGTCAAGAGATATATGGCACACATTGTAGCTTTTTATTACAGTCAATAGCTACAGGCTTCAGGTTTTGTTTCTGGGAATGGATTGGAACAAGACTGCTGCGAGATTTATTGGATTTTTGATCTCGATTCAAGGCGAAAGAATGGGTTTTCTTCCTTTTTTGGTTTTTGCCCTTCGTAACAATGGCTATCTTTTTTTTTGTGGTCTTAAATTCCGAGCTGTGTTTCTGTGATTGTGACATTAACACGTTTTTTTTATGTCGAGTAGTTTGAGGTTTTACGTACGATTTATTCAAGAAGGAATTAAAATCGTTCGTTCCAACGAATCTCATTGGTTGCACACGAAAATTCTAAGCACAGGAAATAATTTGGGTGTAAAAATTGCATAAAAAGAGTCTGAAAGCTGTATATTGAATATTTCTTAAACTTGGCTGAACAAACACTTATTATTGTAGTTTTTAATGTATTGAAAATAGCTGAAAGTTACTATCAGACAAAATATTTTAACCTTTTCCGTCCTAGACCGTCCCATATTACCATTTAAATCATATGATCAATTCGGGACGGCTATAGGGATGAAAGGGTTAAAGATTGAAGGTTCAATAGTTTTTAGTTATTCATATGAATCTAGATAAGAAATAAAGAAACATTAAAACATGAAATTTGGTTTAATAATTCAGAATGAAAGCTGGCATTTAAATTGGCACTAATTTTCCTATGTCAATTCATGTGCACAATGAGTCAACAGATGTTAGGTTATTGGTGTTCTAAGATCTCTCTAAACATTACGTAAATGGGTTAATATTTAAAAATGCTGACAAATTGTTTTATTCATGTGGTGATATTTTAAGTTTTGCTCTCCAGAGACTTTCTTGCAACTTTACAACTGTCTTAAAACTTAAGGCTCATTTAGACATTTCACTTTCGATCTCAAGCATAAGTTCATCTTAACTCCTACGAAAATACGTGATTCCTCGGTGAGAATCACTCATTGAAAGTGAAACAGTGTAAATGAGCCTATATTGTTTTCCCAAGGAGAATGATAGAAAACACAGCTCTGCCATATATCTCTTCCACTTTCTCTTCAATTTCAAAATCTATTGGTCACTATCTAAACACTCTTTACATTGACCATTCCTATAAGAATCCATCCGATAAACTGACCACCTCCCTCCTTCCAGATGCCCACTCCAGGGACGACCGCCGCGAGAACGGCCACCTGCGCACCGACGAGAGCTGCGACGACAGCATGGACAAGCCCCTCTCCTCCCTTGACCAGAACGGAGTGCGGGACTTCAAGGACGCTCTGGAAGGCCTGTCCAAAGCCGGTGGCGGTCAGCCGAACGTCACCGTCGGCCCCGCCATGCCCCACCCTCACCACCTCCTCCCCTACCTCTACCCCCCGGCGCTCTACTCGTCCAGCATGGGCCACCTGCCCCTGTCGCAGCTCTTCCTCCCCGGGGTGACCACGTCGGGGGCCAACCACCCCCTGCCGCTGTCCCTCTTCACTTCTGCCGGACATCCTTCGCCGGCGGCGTTCTCGGCATCGCATCTGGCCCAGAGCGCCACTTCCCCGGGGGCG
Source organism: Tetragnatha montana (assembly GCA_963680715.1). Taxonomy (NCBI): domain Eukaryota; kingdom Metazoa; phylum Arthropoda; class Arachnida; order Araneae; family Tetragnathidae; genus Tetragnatha; species Tetragnatha montana. The sequence goes on from OY796683.1 coordinate 23,877,156, forward strand.
ACGCTTCCCGGCAGCATGGGGCACAACCTGTTGCTGAATGCGCAACTAGCGTTCGCGGCCGGACACTCCATGTTCTATCCACCCCCCTTAGACGCCACCAATGGACTGAAGCCGACGGTGTCCAAGCCCCACCGATTCTCCCCTTACCCTCTCCCCTTGACCACCACCTCGTCTTCGACCGAGGTGGTGCGATCCCCTATACCGCCGTCCCCCCCTTATGCCACCCCTGACGGACTACCACCCCCTAACAACAACCACGGTAAGCTCTCCCCTCACCACGGTTCCGACTGCGGCAGTTCTGACGGGTCGGTCGGACCCTCCTCAGTGTCCTCCAACAGCGACCTAAAGAACATCGAGAACATTGTCAAAGGGTTGGAGAGACAGCAAGAACAGCTAGCCGCAGAGACTCTCACGAGACTGACTGAAAAATAAACCCGCTCTCCACCCCCATTGGAACGAATGGAAGCATCCAACTTAGTCAAACCTCAGCCAGGAGGGGATATGGCCAGTGCCGGATTCAGGGGTGGTCGGTGGTTGTTCGCTGCGCCGGGACTAGTAGCCAGTGATATTTATAATATAACTTTGTACAGTGCAACTCAAGGACAATGTGACACTCCTCCCTGAAATTTTCCTACTTGTACAGCGATAGTTGCTTACAAAAACCAAAGACAACTTCAGAAAGGACGTTGAGTAAAAACGACTTTTACATACTTGTAGACGCATTTGCGTGCGTTTTGTAGGTTGAGTTTCCGATACAGGGATTTTTTTGGTTCAGAAGACTGTAGAATGTGTGGTGACCACCCTCACTATCGAAATGTCAGCATACATCTGCTGTATATAAGCTACATAGCCAAGTAAAACCACTCAGTTTCTTTGGAACTTTATACCAAGTTCAATTGTGCAATTCTTTCTACCTTTTAAAACTTAAAACTGAAGGCTAAGTTTCCTAAATTGAGAATAGATCCTATCTGTATGTGACGAAGTAGTAGATACATTGATAGTTAAATGAGAATGATTAAATACAAGATTGAATAAATCTTGGAGGAGATAAGCTAGGAGAGAGATATCCAGGCTAAACTGTGCTAAAATCTGCATGGTTTACCCATTTACTTGGCTTGTGAACTATTTGGTATGATTGTATCTACACGGTTAACACTGATTTTAGCCTTTTAATTCCTTAAAGATTCATGTAGTCGTTGATTCAATGGAACTGTTAAGGGCTTGAACTATGTGTGGAAAGGAAAGGTCAAAATACCTTTGTACACGAACAGTCTTAAATAGTTATTGATTGGCTAAAACTGTTCTTCTCAGTTTTCATCAAATTCATCTATCATTGACTAATAAAAATTTCATCAAACATTTTGCCTAAAATAACTGAAAAGAACAAGAAAAGTAGACATGTTAGAATTCAAAGAATGTACTATATACAGACGGCAAAAAAAAATATATTTTTGGATCAATGATCACTGTGTCGGAATCTCAACCGTTTTGAAAGAAGATGATAAACTAAAAGACATTAGCGACATTAAAAAGACAAATATGACAGCAATTATAATGGTCCACTCGAGGATTCAATATTAACGATGTCACCCATATGCTGGATAGAATTCGCTTTTCATTTGTATTTTAATACGCTGATATCAAAATTGAGAATCGTGTAAGAAATTTCAAGTGTTGTAAATTAAGTGCATATAAATCAGTAAAATATGTATAATGATTGTAGATCATTGCAATTTAAATTTTTTTTCTAAAAATCAGAGAGATTGAGGCAATTATTTATATAATATATATTACCAATAAAACTGATACTTTACAAGACTGTTATGTCTTTTAAAAGTATTAAGGTTAAGCTTTGCTTGTACAAATTTATAATTGTTTTTATTTTGTAAATATTTTGAGATGAGGTTATAAAGTTTTAGACCGCATTTTGTTTTTGTTTTGAGTGTGGGCTTGATACAGATAAATCATACCATTTTCCCATCAAAAACTTTATTTCATGATACATAATTTTTTACAAAATCTCAGATGGTAAAAAAGAATACAAAATCAAACATTTTGTAACGGATACTTCTTCTAATAATGGCAGTGTAAGGCTCCCTAAAAAAATAAGCATAAAATTTCAATTTCATGCATTTCTCTATGATAGGAAACAGTGCAGCCTCTTGGTAATTATAATCCAAGGTTATTTTTCAATTAAAAATACGTTTGGTTTATTTATAAGGTGTCAATGTGATTTTGTAATTTTTAATAGAAAAAGTAATTAGCAAACAGATTTTTCATTTCATACGATAAATTCATTAAAGAGAGGTTATATTGTATTCAAAGCTTAATAATTTAGATAGAAAATTATTAATATAAAATTATATCATAAGTTTTGTTGAAATTTTTATTTTCTCTAAGGTTTTTAGAAGTTTGTGTTGAAAGTCATACTAAATATCATTTGATGTACATAGAAAAAAAACCTTGCGAAGGAATGTTTCAACCATTCATTGTATACATAAATTTAAAATTTTATTCCAAGAATTGCGTGGTTTGAAAAAATCCTTTTGCTTCTCAGTTACATCAAGAGTCTTCATAAAGTACGAGATAGCATTTCTATTTATTGAATTTCTGTATCATAGCAGTAGCTGTATATGTTGTAAGGTTTCTTTTGTGGTGTTAATAAAAGATTGAGTGTTCTATATTTACAATAGTTTGTTTCATTTTTCAACCAACTGGAATATAACTTCCATTTTACAATATTCACAAAATGATAACGATGAAGATAATGGTTTCATAAAGATAACATCGCCTTGGAAAAAAGAGTATTTATCTTCTTTATTAATAAAGATTTGAACTGAATGAAGATCTTAAAATCATTTAATCATTTTTCATCATTAAATCATTTATGGTGATTTTATAAATTTAATATAGCAATAAGTAATTATTATTTTTAGTATTCATACAGACCCGAATTGGAATTTGGTTTTGGGAACGGTTTAAACCATTCTTTACAAATATACCAAACTTACTTTACATAAAAACATACTTATACCTTTCTTGGTTACAAAATGTAATACTTTTCCAACGTTAGATCTTGGATGTTATTCCTGTATTACCTAAATTAAATTCTTAGGTAAATAAATACGAAAAAATACTATTTCAAGCTTTCCAATGTTTGTTCATATTTAAACACGAACAAAGTAAAACAAAATCTTACCATACAAAATCCCCAAATTTAGTAGGAACATTGACTGAATAAATAGTAGGTAAATTCTAAATATTTCCAAAAATAATTAACTGAGAGGTTTTCTTAAATTTTGATTCAGATTAAAGGATATTAAAAAAACTGTCATGATAGGGTATTTGTTCATAATTATAATAAAAAAATGCTCCATTTGAACTCTATAATTGAATTTCCAATCAAGTATATTCTTGGAAATATTCTTATCATTTAAAAATTATAAGATAAATAAAAAATTAAATTTCATGTGCATAAATATATTTTTTTAAAATGTGGATGCTTTTTCGAAGTCAGGGGTCATAATTAAAGTAATTCGTGACTCGCCCCCCTTCCCCAGTAAGAACAGAAAAAGTTCCAATCGACGCAGAAATGATAGTTAGTAAATTAAAGTATCCAAAATTCTTGATGGTTACTTCTGGACACTTTAATGGAGCATTTCTGATGTTATACACAGAAGAAAATTTCAACCTTTACACTTCAAGTTAGTCGAATACTGTCATGTGAAATGCAACATTTGTTTCAAAATTAAAATACACGTTACGAAAAAAACTGTGGGTGATGGGGAAGAACAGCTTGCATATTTGAATTCAGCGTAAAAAGTTCTATAAGGATCACCCAATTTTGCTCTTGTGCCAGAAAAAAAGTTCAATTTTGTTGACTAGTGTTATAGAATGAATGAGTGGTTACGAATATGTTAAATAGCCAGAATAAACGATTCTGTTCATAGGCGCAAAAACAACAATAAGTTCTACCGAAGCTATCTTTTTGAGAAAGGGCGTCAAAAAATCCCTAAAAAATCCCAACAATAACCATTCTCCTCACTCCTCCTTCAAAAAGAGACCCTCGACAATAACCCTGACAAAAAGCGACAGAAAAGAACAACTGAAAGACCCCCTGATCAGTGCCAGCCAGTTTCCTCTCTCTAACAACGCCCAAAAAATCCATCGGTAATTGCTGGATCGTTATCCCAACAGCAGGGATTTCACCAGAAAAGGTCAGGTGCCCGATGAAACTAGCTCCGCGAAGCGTTTATAGGCTCTGTCCTTTTTTTTATTATTGTCACAGTTATTATTATTATTTCGGGGGGCTCAATCCCGCTATAACGAGCCCCTAGCTCAAGGGCACTGCCGGGGCTTCACACTTTCCAGAAAGGTTGCCATACCAACAGGGCTCGTCGCAGCCCTCATTACGCCACTTTGGGGCGCAGCTCTGACGCCGGTACGTGAGAAATGATCGCGATGCTCAATTTCGGACGCCCCTTTGATATTTTCTGTTTGCTGGGGACTTTTTTTCTGTGAGGGGCTTTTTGCAGGGGCTGGTGTTGTTTTTGTTCTTTTCTCTGTCGCGATCGGCGTCGGAATTAGCGCCATCAGAACGTCCCCCGGTGCTTTTGGGAGGGGGCTTTCTGTGAAAATCGTCCGGGTGTTGTCGGTGCTGATTTTCTAGGTTTTGGAATTTTGAGAGAAGTAATTTGGTCACTACAACAAACTACTTACTGCAGGAACAACTAAAACATGTACTGTACTACCAGAGAGGAACAGATATTTTAGTACAACCTTGAAATTTTTCCAAGAAAAGATCGTCAGTTTAAAAAAGGGAATAAACTGTAACATAAACTGGAATAGGGAATATAAACTGTATATAAGTATTGGAATTTTCGTTGTATAACCACCAAATTTTTACTGGAAATTCAGTACCCTATTTAGAAAACAAATCAATCATTGAACCAAATATAAGTACATTCAAAAATATTTTACAGTTGAAAAAAGTTGATTGACTTGTATTCCCTTTTTCAACCTTAAGAAATTTCAACTGAAGAAAAATCTCAAAAACCACTTAAATTGGCGTTTAAATTATATTTCTACTTACTTGCAGTATTAATGGAGTAAGTGAATATGAATGGAGTCAAACATTCCGTGGATAAAAAAAAGTTGACAACACTTTTAAATTAAAAACTAATTTTATTTTGGCTTAGTTTATAGCACAAAGGGGAAAAATGGAAAGACTAAGACAAATACAATTCAAAATTATTACGAAACTGAGTCATTATATAAGGCTCAATGGAGTAAGTGAATATGAATGGAGTCAAACATTCCCTGGATAAATAATAAATTTAACACTTATAAATTACAAGCAAATTACAAAACATTCGGTACAAATCACAAGATTAAAATAAGGCATCAAAAAGAACATTTTGTAGATAGATTGCTATAAATGAGTTCCTAAAACGAAATAAAACAAAACTACCTATTGATAATAGATAAATTTTATTATTATTCTATACAGTTCTTGTTAGATTTTATAAACATCCATATTATTAGCAACTCTAAAATTTTAATCACGCAAATAAAGACATTTTTTAATTACTGTCAAATTAATAATATTTACAAATGCTAAAAATTTTTATGTTGTATGCTTAGGCTAATTTACAAGTCTTAATTGATATAAATAAAAATGTGCTTTACTTCAATTATGTGTGGCCTCTTAACAAAAGAAAATTGCCTAAAAAAGGACACACATTTATCGTTTGAACTTTCATTTTTTACTGAGTAAATGTCCCCCAAGGAAAGTAGTACGAGTTTAAAAAGCAGGAGAAGGAAAATATTTTTTTTTTCAGCAGCTTTAAACGCACATTTTCTTCAAATACCCCCTGATTATAAGAAGAAAGCAAAATTGCTTCTTTAGATACTTTCTTTTCTCATCGCCTAGTTTGCATTCTAAGAGTGTGCAATAATTCTAAAAATAATCCGTAGTTCCAGAAGCACAATTCCAAAGAGACATTTTGCAAAATAAGTTTTCATTGAAATAATACAGGGTAGAAAGTTTTACGTGCTGCATGCTTTTCCACACGCAGCTATTATTTAGTTCAAACACATATTGTCTGCATTTAACAAAAGTGAGTTTTGTGATACTGGAATTTGTTTTAAAAACTAAAATTTACAACATTACCTACTTTGAAGGATATAGATAGTTGAAATACATGTCACACACAAAAAATGTTTACCGCAAATCCTGAATAAGATATAAAAATATGCTTTCATGTAATTTCTTAAATATAAATATGTTTTAAACATGATTGGAAAATTACTCTTTTATTTAATATTTAATAACTACATTTTATGTGTACTTAAATAAGTAGGCTAGAATGACTTAATACTAAGACATGTAGAAAAATATGTCTTTAAAACATTTGACTTATTAAATCCTGTTATAGTTATTGGGATAATTAGAAAAGGGATCATTTTTACACGAAACAGTTTTGTAAAAGTGGAGTATTAGTGACATTAATAAATCCTGAGATATATGTTACATGGCTATACATCAGACGCGGATCTCAAAATGAGTTAAAAAGTACTCAAAATGAGGTAAAACTCTACTTTTATATGTCAAATTTCAAAATTTTTCTGGGACTCCCAGCGGTACTAAAATGGGATCTTGAGTGATACTTTTCAGAAAATTCCCAACATTTTGACATTTTTCTGAAAAGGTAAAGGTGATGGTCTGGGAAAGTGTCCTCCTTGGAGCCGTGCTGGATCCGTGCCTGCTATACATAGTAAAAAAAAACATATGTATCTAAGAAAAATACTATATGTCTAAAGAGTCTAATAAAATAGTGGATTAATATAAAAAATTCCCACCATACCGTAAAAAATTCAAAAATTCGAGGTTTTTCCTAAAAAGAGCTACCTATTCTATATAATTATTTTTTTTTATGGTAACAACAAAAATTTGTTTTATTTTAATTTAAAATTTTCGTTTTCAATATGAAGACCTGATTCCTTCAATTTTGAAATACAGAATAGTCAGTTACAAACAATTAAATAGTCACCACTCAAATGATATTTTTAAAATTAATTTTTTAAAATTGCTTTTTAAGATCTTGGTTAGTTTTGTCTTTTTAGGGATGGATTAAAAACGCGAGTCGCCACACTGCGGCGTCGCAAAAACATTGTTAAGATATTATGGTCACAGGGGCATCATGGATTCGTTAAACTTCGGTCATATTCTGGGTGATCAAGGGGATAGACTTGACAAAGGCCGATATTGTCAGAGGGATATTGGCCACGTTATCCGTCTGAAACATGCATTTACACAAAAATGAGCACATGATGTATAATTTTTATCTTTATTGTTTTCAGAAAATATGAGTTAATAACATTTTTCAAACTTGTGTAAGGGTGGTCTAGTGGGATTACGTGCAGCCCACTACGCTAGCAGTCTCTGCACTTTACCTGGTGTCGAGTTCTATTCTCGGCCTAGCCCTGTGTGTATTTTCTCTTTTCTTTGCCAGTAAAAGTTCTGTTTGTGTCTTACTTGACTGAGGTTTATAAACGGATCCTTGAGATCAAGCGCACAAGTTGGAGATTATATCATATAACCAATCCCAATCACAATAATTTGTTATAGCATTTGGATCTTGGTACCCGACTATGCATAATGCCATAGATCCTAATAGATCCATAGATAGAAACGAACAAAAAATTTAAAAATTGGTCAACAAATTTAATGCAAAAAATTGGGAAGCAATACAAGTCAACAAAGTTCATCCTTAAAATTTTATTCACCGAAAAGGTCATTCATTGCATTTAGAAATTTAAGAGAAATTTGGTTGAAGAGAAATGGCACCGAAAGTGATGGACCTGACTAGGTGATCCTGTTAGAAAGATCTTGATCTGTCACAGAACACGAAACTCAGTAAATAACGAGACAGCATCTAAGCGAGTGCATGTTTCTGTCGCGGAACTGAGAAATAACTAACACCAGGCACCAGGGGGAAAAGAGACTTCTTTTGCAGCTATTGATATCCTTTTAGATTTCGGGAAGATGTGACTTGATCAATGTGCTCATTTATATTAATGAATTTATGGCATTATGACATGTGATACGGTGAAAGCTACTTTACAATGAAAATATTAATTGCTTTAAAAATTCAATATTCCACTTATACATCCTAATTTTGATCAGTAGATTTTTCATAACAAATTGAGCTTCAATTCTTTTAATATATAAGCAGATTCCTTCACATAGCAACAGCAGGAAATAATATTTCGTCCAAATAGCTGTATGGAATTTCACGACTTGTTTGTGCAATACTTTTATTGATTTATTGAAACATTTTGAGCAAATTTTTATCGTTTTTAAAAAAAAAATCAATTAGTTTTATCACATTTATATTTCATGAAAACATTTATGAAATATCAACTAAAAGAAAAGTTACATTATATTTTATTTGGAGATTCATCATTTACAGTATAAAATGGAAGGAATGGAATCTATCTCTGTAACATGAATTCATTCATTAAAATTATGTATTATAAAATCATATCAATAATCCACACATCTTTTAATTATAGTTAATAAATAGTATTTTATTTTTAATTTAACTCCTAACCTAATTCAAACATATTACGATCTATTAAAATTATTTTCATGATCTACAATCCATTGATTATTCCCACTTCAAAAGTTAAAAGAATAAATCTTATTAGATTCGATGTTTATTTCTATTTTATTCGTGTCACAATCCTAAGATCATGTTTACAGGTTTCATTCATCTTTTAGAAGAATTTTAATAACATGATTACCTCTAAACCTGCTCGACATAAATTCTTTGATATTTAATATGGCTTTGTATAACTATCAGTTTAGAAGGAGTAGCCACGTGTTAAATGATATTTTTTTTAAAAACATTTTGAAAATATGTAGGAATTTGATTTAATTAAAATTCCTCCCTAAAGGGTTCAATCACTCTTTAACAACAAAAAAGTATAAATCATTCAGAAAAGATCCAAGATTTCCTTATACACACATTTGTTTCACGATTCATTTAAAAGAAAATGTTGTTTCAAAGGTATTGTATGTATATTTTTGGAAAAAAAATAAAACCTGTATCATACATATATTTAATTTTTGTATTTTTTTAATAATTACTAAAAAATAAAATACTTAACTAATTTGGAACATTTTACTTCAGAATTTAACATTATAAGTGAATGAAAAATTATAACCACTGGAAAATTTTCTGTTTTACTATATCTGGATTAGAATTTTTCCAAAATAAAATTGCAGAATCTGATTTGTTTAGTGATTCTCACTTTCTCTAATGAATAATAATTTCTAATATTGTTTCTTTTGTAATTAAAACAGATAACGTCTTTTATTTTGTATTTTTCTTCAGTTTGTATACGTTTTTTTTTGCTACCATGTAAACAGGCAACTGGCTATTACAATAAAGTTTTGTCCTGTATATTGTTTATGTCAAAGATGAATCACACTGTAGATTATTATTTAACCAAAGAAATAAAATAAACATTTAACTAAAATGGCTGAATACATAAAAGGAAGGCTTGTAGTTTCAATAAAATATTTTTTTAAGTTTAATAAACATGCATCAAAGTAAACTTTTGAAGTATTAATGGAATACATAATATAATTATAAAAATGAAAACTGTCATATTTATACTATATAAAAGTCTTTATTCAGCAACTTTTATTCAAATAAACTTCTCTTTCAGACTGTTTCAATTAAAGCCCTCTGGATGTTTCGTATAAACCTCTCAACAACCCCAGAAAGTAATGAAAAATATCAAAAACCTTTAGCGCAAGGATATATACCCCCCCCACACACAACATTAGGAGAGGCAATGAAACCCCTGATTGTTTTTAGATGCCATTTCCAATGCAACGAGACATACGGCAGCCAAAAAACGAAATAAATGGTAAATTACGGAATCCCTCCAAATGAAAGAAGAAGAAGAAGAAAGACAAAATGAAAGACACTGGACGGAGAAGAAAGACAAAAAGCAGCCCGAACCGAAAGTGAAATCACTCACTCTCAAAAAATAGAGCACGACAAAAAAAAAAATTCCGAAATGAAAATCGGGGCTCTTCCAAATGACTTCGGCACGCCTTTTTGCCTTTAAAACTGATTAAAATCCAAGAGGGGGGTGGAAGAGGGGAGGGCGGCGAGGAGGAGGTAGAGAAAGAGAGAGAAAAGTTTCCTTAATTCTTTTTCTCCGTTCTTACCGGAGAAATAACTTGTTAAATTGAGTGCCTGCATATGATTAAGCGCACACGTTATCTTCTGGAAGTGTCTTTAAATCATTAGAGAAGAGTGAAATATAGCGGGGAAGTTGGAAACCCGATCGTTAGATTGAGTTTTTGCTCCTTTTTTATTCATTCATTCATTCAAAACCGAAGGAGATTTAATATTTATTCCCTCCTTTTTATTCATTCTGTTTGTTGCTGCTGAAGAGGAGGACGTTCTAATTGAGGAATTCGGGAGCGTTTTTCGGGATCGATTTTAATCCGGAGTGGTGCGGGTTTTCGGGAGAATTTACTTCCAGGACAAGGAGAGGAGTTAATTAAAAATAACTAGCTCCTGGATCGGGGGATGGTGGCTTTTTCCCCATTAGCTCTTTGTCGAAATCCGCATTAATTCTTTTTTTAAAAGATTTTAAAGTAGCGGATGATTCCTTTAGGAATAACGTATATTTTAATTGACGTTATTTTTGTTTTCGGATAGGATAATTGCTCGTGGCCTGAACTTCAACACTGTGTCGCACGATCGGTCAGAAACGACTTAATGTAAGTGCCTGGAGGATTTGGTTTCTTAAGTCGTGTTTCCTCCAATACTGTGTGCCATTAATTTTTATTTGTTGATGCCAGGAGTTAATGGATTTATGAGACAGATTTAATTATTATGAGAGAAAATGCCTTTCTTAATTAAATATTCTAGATTTATATTTTATTATTTTAGAGTAAAAGAAATAATACGTTTAGGATAGATACCTATAGAATATGGGCCACCGTAGACTTTCTGGATGTAATAAAACTTGGATGTAATAAAACAATTATCTCCAGGAAGAAACCTGAGTTTATGGCGCCGGTGTCTTCATGTGGTCAATTTTCGACAGCTCTCAGACGCGAGTGCGAGGGGAGATACAAAGAGATTGAAGGAGATAGGGGAGATAAACTGCTGGTGGTCCGGTTGCAAATTGTTTTATTACGTCCAGGCACTGGATGTTATAAAACTTTACGGTGACCCTATATGGTACCGTTAACGAAAGAAAATCTTAAAGTTGCAAGTGCATGCAATCAGTTAAAAGTAAGAAAGACTGTTTAGGTTGTAATAAAAATGTTACGATCTCAAAAAGGGTTTAAAATTCTTCATTAATCATGCCACTAAGGTTTATTACTACATTTGTTAGAGATAAATCTAGCAAAGCATCGACAAAAGAATAAATCAAAGTAAAAAACATAAGGAGCTATAACAAAGTAACACAAAATTTTATCAATAGATTCTGTAACAAAAACTATTTGTTTTTCATAGTTTAATTAAAATACATTCTTAAAAGAAACTTGAATTTTTCTATTAACAAAATTGGAAGAAATTCAAGAATGATTAGGAATTTAGTGTTACAGTTAGTTTAATATGAAGGCGGCCTCTAAAGGGCTTTACTACATAGATTTAAAGAAAACACAATATACACTATAAAAAAGACATCTTAAGACATATCCCTCACTTCACAATGTGAATTTTTTGTAATGAATATAAATAAATAGAATAAAAAGACATATTGAAATTCGACTGAGTTTTTAAATATACATCCACAAAGCGTAAAATGACCGTGTAACATGAAGAAAAAGCAAATATAGCTCTCAATCTCTGAAGGCACGGTCTCAGGAATTAGCATCTCAAGTGTCTCATTTTTCAGCTTCTTCCGTCACGGAAATTACTCGACACAACTTCAGCTCAAGAATTCTGCCAAGTGTTTCGTTTACTAATTGATGTTATGAACCCTATCTATCAAAATTACACTTCAAGGATGTTAAGAAGAGGCCGGTTCTGTTAGTTTTTGCACGGTACTTGAATTTAATGCGTCAGAAGTTCTAACGGTTTCACAACCATCAGAGGATATTTCACGTCAAAATGTTTTATTATTTTGTGGAAAGAAAATTCAAGGGATTAATAAGAACAGTTTTATTCAAGAATTTAATAAATAATTGTTGTATTAACCTGTGACTTTTAAGCAAACAAAGTAATTAAACAAATTAACCAGTTAATAGTAACATAACATGATATTAAACATTAAAATTTTAAATAAACAGATAATATAACATTTCGAAAGAAAATGGTTATAAAAATCAAATGACAAATTAATTTACCATTTTTCAAACCACAATTTTTAACTGTATCCTTAACTGTTTAATTTTTATTTATATACCTATGTTGTTATTATATCAACCCAAAACTTTTGAACTTAAAAATTTAGTGCAGAGTTTTTTTAAAAGTGTTCTCATAAAATACCCTTAAAGTAAGATATTTAGATCAAAGCTCTCATCACTAAACATTATAACCTAATACAAATCTACGAAGGTTTAGTAAATATCCTCTTGAATTTGATTATGATACCTAATTTATCTTTGACCGACACTTCAAGATATTAATGATATTAAAAGGTCTCTAAATTATGATATTGTTCCCAAGTTTTAATGCGACTTTGTCTTTTGGTATGTTTATAGGTTTTCCTACACCAGGGGGGATGAGTAACAACACTTGTTCCCAATAAAAAAAAGACTTTTAATTTATTCAATAACTTCACTGATAGGCTATAACCGTACCTGACTTTAATTTTCTTGTAATGCTTTTCTTATTTTGAAATATTTGTTTTACATTTACTTCTGTATGATATTTGGTATATTTTGTATGATATTTATATCCCGTATGATATTTGGTATTGCATGCAGAGTTCTGTGCATTTTAAGTATAAGAAAATGGTATTCGAACCTCAGTACTTACTAATACTTGAAATTTACATTATGATACTTGTATTATGTATTCAACTTCAAATTTATTGACAACAAGAAATAAAAGGGTGAACATACAATAGACTTGCAATGAGCATATCTTTTAGCAGAACCCACAACAACATTCACAATATAACAAATACACATACAAAAACAAAACTAAACACCGAAAATAATTTTGTAATACCAAAATAACACAAGGCTCGTCCGTGGAACCTAAAAAGAAATGTAATTGGGCAACAAAGCTGAACCGACTCTATTTGAATAATGTTTCAGTATCAGTTAGGTCATTTATAAAGTCATATATAGCAGATTAAAATTTTAAATTATTAGTTATTTTGAGATTTTTATTCAATTTATCGAACAGGAAAGATTATAAAAAAGAATGGGATGTATGAAATATTTCTTTGTTAATTTTAGGTATAAAATAATTTCCTTGTGTACATCTGAGTGCGAAGTTACTGGTTTTTAATTTGATAGAAGGATTATTACATCTAAAAGTTGTCTTACCTGAAAAAAACACTAAAAAACCTAATTACTCTATACGAAAAAATATGCATCACTACACAGAGAATATAATACTTGTTTTGCCCCAATACCTATAGAAACAGACCCAGGCAGCCGACAGATTCCGTCCACATACCTGTCCCTAATTAGGCGGCGTCACCGTACATCCCGGCGTCGTTGCCTCAGCCACCTGTCTTTTGAACCGCGCCGATCATTGTTTCGCCAGGCCACCCCGATGACACGATAAGGGACAGCAGGGGGCTCCCCAAAGAGAGATAGTTTGTGTGGTTGTCTTCAGTTGGAGTAATGGGGAATAAGAGGGGCCAAGTGGATAATTAGTTACAGAGGTACTTACCTATACTTTGGTCTCAAATATTGATAAATTGTGTTTTGTTTAAGCAATTAACTTTCTCAAAAATATCTAAGAAATGTCTCTGATAAAAAAATCCGTAATATCAAATATATATATATGAATATTTTTTTCTAATGAAAAGTGAATGCTACTATAAGTTTTTCAGTTCAACATAGTGGCGTGTTTTTGGAATTATTTAAAAGTCTTGACAATTTATACTCTGAGGTACAAATTTATTGGTTCAGTTTTTTTCATCGCTATAAATTACTTTTTTACAGAAAGTTTTTGTTCGTTTAATAAGATCAGAAAAATTCACAACTAAAATTTCTAAATTAATTTTAAGCTTTTTAGTTGTTTTTTAACAGTAGGTAATAGAAGTAAGTATATTCTTTTACCCATGCTATATAAAAGGCTCATCATGCTATAAAAGATTGTCTCATCGTATTAAAATGGATCAGTTGCATCATAAAAAGGTTGATAGAAATTTAATTAGAAATAATTTGTTCCTAAATTTATTAGGTGGATTCATAGCTACATTCTCATTTTACTTCATTTCAACTGTCGGTTAGTTTTTAGAGCAAATTATGTACTAAGTTAAACTGAGGCCCTGGGTTACTTTGAAAACTCATTAATCAATCAATCTAACATTTAAAAGAGCCCCACCCAGTTAAATTAAGAATATATATGATATTAAATAAGAAATTTTATTTAAAAAGGAAGTCTATAATTTGCAATAGTTAGAGAAAAAAAGAATGTGATTAAATTTGAATACCAATATAAAGAATTTAAATATGAGTTAAATGAGCAAGGGGTCAGAATTATTAGAGAATTATTAATAGAATGGGGAAAAACTAATTCGTTAAAAATTAGTAATTTATTTAGGGAATGGGAATACGGTTTATATTAATAAATATTATATGGATTAAAGAGTTTGAGTGAGTTTTTTTGTGTGGGAATATGTGGAAAGGTTTAGAAATGATAATTAAATTCAACTAAATAGATTTAAAATAATAAATTAATGTCTTGTATTTAGCATTTCAAATAGTGAAAATTGTTCAGTAAAATTTAAATGTTATAAATAGTTTAAAATTTGAAAGTGAAAGCAAAATAACCAATGATGTGTAAAAATTAATGTGTTTAAAACATTTGTAAGAATTTAATATGCTTTCCTAAAATTTTACTTATTCCCTCATAAAATAACATTGAATAACAGAACAAAACAAACTTAGAACAGAACAAATTTATTTATTGACAAAGAAAGAAGGATTTTACAGTTGAACATATATAACCTGGAGGAAATAATCCTGTGCAGGTATAATAGAAATACAATGAGATATAATAAACAAACATAAAATTACTGGCAAAATTGATACTTAGAATTGAAATACGAAATAATGAAAAATGTGAAAGGAAAACAAAAAAAAACAAAACGAATAAATATGTATTAAAAAAAAGGTGTACTAAGCGTTGGCAAGACGGTACGGTGTCGGGGAGTTATCAATTAATTTCAGTCAGTTTAAAAAAGTTGTTCAATATCAGTAATTGTTAGTAAATATAATTTTAGATGTTTTTTGAAGGTTTTACTGGTTACACTATTTTGTATATTTAGTGGTAGGCTATTGAAAAACTTTGGGCCAAGATAAGAAAATATTTTGCGCATGATTTCTTTAGTGGGATATGGAATTTTGTAGATTTCATTAATTCTTCTTGCGTTTATTAGTATTTTTCTTTCACAAAAGTTAGGATTTTTGTAGATGAATAAACAAGTTTTGTAGTAATAAAAATATCGTAATGGAACAATTCAGTATTTTCATTGAGTTGACATCAATTGGTTTTGAGTTAATATTTATTTTTACTTTTAAAAAAATCCTTCTTTATTGATCTATTCTGCATTACACTCGTTAATGTTTTACCATCCATAAAAAGTTAGGAAATATGATCCCAAACAGACATGTTTTTCTAAGAAATTATTTTCTTCTTTCATTACATTACATACCATTACATTTCATTACATTCATTTGTAACATAATTACTATAAATCCAATAAGAATTAAGAATTTAAAGCCTCCAAAACATCAGACCTACCCCAATAAAAAACAAAAAGCACGTATTCAAACCACACCAAAGCCAACCTACTTTTAAATAGCACTACACCGCATTCCGTGTTCAAATCCCGCACCGCTCTGCCATCCCACAAATTCACTCGGGACGTGGAATCAGATAAAAATGTTCGTCCCTGTCAAAAACAAAGTCGGAGCAGTCCCAAATAGGGAAAAGGCAAAAAAAAAAAAAAAATCACCAGGAGATTCGAATCTGAGGGGGGTCCCACAACAAATGACAACAGAGGGGCTCCTTTGTCTTAGGAAAGAGCTGAGATCTCGTCGATGTATCTCTAGTCAGTTCCTTCTTTGCATTCCGGAGGTATTGCCGTGATTAAGTAGAGTCTGGTAATTGGTCCTTATCGGGG
Organism: Tetragnatha montana; assembly: GCA_963680715.1. NCBI lineage: Eukaryota > Metazoa > Arthropoda > Arachnida > Araneae > Tetragnathidae > Tetragnatha > Tetragnatha montana. The sequence continues at coordinate 23,893,515 of OY796683.1, forward strand.
GTTCTCATCAGGTTGAGGTTAGCTTGTTTTATGGAGAATGTGTTTGGTTGTGACTACCTTATTTATTTTAATTTTTTTTTACTATTGAACTTGAGTATTTGTTGAACAATTAAGCATTACATATTCACACAAAACGTGAGACGGAGAAGAAATTAAATAAATGTGTAAGAATCAACACTTCGTATAAAAATGAAATAGATATTTTGCACCAATAGAGCACGAGGTTCGTGCACGGTCAGGCCCTGATTACTACCTAGGCCTGCAAGGCCCGGGCCTTGGGCCCATGATTTTTGGGGGCCCCCAAATAGTCTGAAAAATTAATTAAATTTCATGTGATAAAATTTTATACTTAAAAATTATAAGGAAGGGTTTTTTTTCTAGAAGTGCATTAAAACTGAAATAAAAAAAGGGTGGTGTATAATTTTTTTCTAGGTTAGCATGTAATTATATGTATATGTAGCAATAGTAACCCAAGGATGCAGTTTCTTATACATTTTATTCATGAAGGGGGCCCCTGGAAGCTCCTGGGCCTTGGGCCCGGACTTGCCTTAATCGGGCCCTGTGCACGGTATAGTGTGTTTTCAGGTGACGTCACAACCGGTTATTTTCTTTTAACTGTGTATCTACTGTAGGGCTTTTAACTGTTGCTAAGGCCGTTGTTTATCTGTTGCTAAGGCGGTTTTTAGGTATGGGATCACGTGATTGCAAATGCTCCAATAGAAGAATTCCACGGCTAGTCATTTTCTGTAACTGTTAACCTCTGTAGGGCAAAAAACTGTAACATCTTCTGTTGCTAAGGCCGTTGTTAGGTCCGAGTCATGTGATTGAAAATGCTCTATCTATAGCAAGAGGTATCCACTTTATTCAGTCAACAAAGATTCTGTGTTCAAAGAGTGTTCATCTGTATATTTTTCTTTTAAAGAAGAATTAAATTGACAATAAGAATAGTTAGAAATATTTTCAAGAATATTTTAGCAAAATAAATAACCACAAGAACTGACGGTTTTAATTTTCCTTCAATAATACACAATCGTTTATTAAAACCAAAATTATAAACAATCTTAATGACTTAGTGTAGATAGTCCTAAATAAGTTAAAATATCAAATTTAATGCGTGTGGCTTTAAATACCAGTGAATTTGTTTTTCTCTTTTATTTCAGTCATACAGTTCTGTAAATGAATGAACTCATAAAATCTTTTATAGTTGAAACTTTCAAAATCCAAGTTGACCAACAATATAAAGTAATTCATAAAAAATAGGTAATTAACACGGGAAATACCACCTTCGTTGACTGATTGGATTTTAGTCAATGAAATTGGTTGCAATTTTTTGAAAAACATACAGCCCAAAATAGAAACACATGAAAAAGATAATGCTTTTTGGCTCTTTCTTATATTTTAAAATTAACAAAACTTTAAATTATAGTAGGAATTGACTAGTTAAAAAAATTTGGACTGAAAATAGTTAGAAGGTAGTATATGATCAACATAAAAAAAGTTTAAAAAATATATTTAACATAAATAATTTTTTTTTTATTCTCATACGAATGTTGGTAAAGTTGGCTGGAGAAGTGAAATATAATGTAAACAAGAAAATTCAGGCAAATAAAAAACTTAACAATGTAATAAAAATTTTCCCAGGAATCGACTGCATGAAAATTATAAACGAAGAAAGTCATCTTCACTGCCATACAATAACAACACAACGTCAGAATCTCTTCTGGTATCTTAATCCAAAACTGTTGCCAACAAAAATAACCTCCCCGAGAAAAAAAAAAGCATCAATTACACAGGAAATAAAATTCTCCGCGGTACAGAGTTGGCGAACCTCGGAGAGAGCAAGCAACCGGGGCGAGTGCGAAATTTCATAGGAGGGAAGGGATACCCATTTATTTTGGTTGGGCTCGCTCGCTCAATCTATCAGGCTGAAAGAAGGGCTTTGTCTTCCCCTGCCAGCCCCAAATGAGATTCCTGCTAAACATGTCGCCCTTTTTTCCGCCCGGGATGCCGCCTTGGCGACGAAATTCTGAGGAGATCGGGGCTTGATAGGGTGGGAGGGAGGGGGTGGGGGATTCTGAAACGATGAAGAAATGATGAAGAGAGCCGGAGTGGAGAATAAATACATAGTTTTGAATTAAATAACAGAAACAACGTTAACTATAAATATATAACACATAAAAATTTTTATTTGTGAAAAATATCTAAATAAAAATGTGAGTACTGTAAATATCTAGGGTTTTCTGAAGCTAGAAGAACACGGATTTAAATAAATAAATACCACAATACTTAATTGGGCCAAAAATATAATTATGTAGGTTTCATGTAATGGCACTATAAAAAGCAAAGCAGGAGCACTAATCACTAATAGGCATAATATAATTTACATACACAAAAAGTAATTAACTTCAAAATATTTTTATAGCATTTGCTTTAAAGATTGTCCTTCAAACCCAATCCTTAGAAAATGCTGTTTTCACTTCAAATGTTTCATTAAATTTTAAAGCTTTTTATAAAATTTTTCTCAGTATTGATACTCTTTGATATTAATTTATTTTTTTATTTTCAAATATTATAATAGATACTCAATCAGATGAGCTTAACTCGTTGAAAAATATTTGTGGAATTTTTGCTTATCTTTAAGAATTTTTCCAATTCCATACAATTAATTAATAAACCAAATTTCTAAAATAATTGACGATAGTGTTCCCCAAGTTTTCATTCTAGGTCCCGAAAAAATATTTCTCAAGAAATAAAATAATCGTCGAAGGTATTTAAAATATTTATTTTTGAGCAAATGCTATGAAAGACTATTAAACGAAAGTGAAAAAAGTTTATACCTATGTGCTTGAAAAGCACAAATTGACAGCACAATACTATATAGAACAACTATAACAACTATATTAAAGAAATTTAACTGCAAGGGGTAATTCTCAACTGTCACGAGTTCAGAAACCTGCATGTGCGACACAATGTGAGATGGGGAGGATGTTTTTATGTTTTACCTAATTTTAAAAACTTTTTAATTTCACTGTTGTTATAAATATTAATACCTATTAAAAGTTGAAAGTCTTACATAACATTGTACAACATTGTACATACATAACATTATGAACATGTAGTCACAAGTTGTCAGAAATACTTATTTGACATCTTTGACAACTAAAGGAAAGAAATAAAACCTCTTCAAAAGATATTTGTGAATGGCACCTGATATCTGAAAGATAATACAAAATCTTTTAAAATTTCCCGTAATGTTTTTTTCTCAATAAGGATTTTTTTTTATTTATTTATTAAACTGTACATAAAAAAAAGAACACAATATTTCAAGTTCACATAGTCACCTGGGATCTCTTGGTCCATGGAGATGACCGTAAATATGTGTAACAAAATTTAAAAGTAAACTAGAAGAAAAAAAGAAAAAAACTTGAACACAAGAAAAAAAATACATGAAATGAATATGGTGGCAAACAGGGCGCCAATAAATAATATTTTTGCCATATGAGTTGTTAGTGTGCAAAATAATACAAAGACATACATTAAACAGAACAAAAGAAATCATCAATATTCTCAATAGTAGACAGATATTCCTTTAACTGTTTTTTTGAATAAATGTTTGGAAGGGCTATTTTGAATATGTAGTGGTAATTTATTGAATAATTCCTTCCTTAATACTTTCACAGTAATCAGTAGGTATAACATGCAGAATAGAAATCACTCCGCGGAACATACGAGACTATTAATTTCTCATGTTACATCCGCACTAATTGTCTCTTTCGAACACCACCACAAAAGACCACTCAAAACCGTTTACCCGTCAAAAAAATCACTTTTTCTCCCTCGAAGCTTATTTTGTAACGCAATCCGGCGTCAGTCTCACATGATGAGATTTCCTCATCATGAAGAACAATGGTTCATTTGTCGGCCGCCGCGAGCGCTACAAGCGATGGAGCGACCCGATAGCGGAGTGACAGAGTCCGGAGTGTGATGGCGGAGATGGGATCGCCGAGACGAGAGGCGGGGATGGCCGCGCAGATAAGGGTGGGTGAGGTTATCGGACGGCTACAAATTGGGAGAGGTGAGGCTGGGTTGGATTGGAGGTGACAGGATGACGGTTTTGCCGTATCCTGGTGGGAATGGTGGGGTGACATTAGATTGTGTAATTTGGCGGTTTAGTTTGATGAAAGCTTTTCTTGAACGCTGCTTTTAAAGGTTTCTTTGAGGATTTGAGATCAGTATAAGTAGGGTTTTTATTAATGTTCATGCTTTGTGGTATCAAAGTGTATACTATTGTAAAAAACTGAACATGGATATTGAACAAAAATCAAAATAAAAAAATAACAGTTTGACAAAATAGATGCAAAAAAAATAGAGAAAGGAGAGGGGATTAAATGAAAAGATGGAGATTACTGGCTCCAAAATTAAGAAGTTCAAGGACCACTAAATCTTGAATTCAATCTTTTATTGAGCACTCTTACACTTTCATCCAAAGAACCTTTCATTCTAACCATACTAAAAATATAAAGTTTACATAACGAATATTATTCACCATCATTAATAATGTGAATATTGGGAAATTTTCTTGATGATGAGAGATATGAAGATTATGATAGAGGGAATGAGAGGAACGTGTTGAAGATGAGAGGATCAAGAGGATATGAGGATAAAGATGATTGAAGGATGAAAATGAGATGTAATGGAGGGAAAGACAAGGAGGGAGATGATAATTAGAGAGTTAAAAGGATAAAAAGGATGAAAAAAGTATGAAAACTATATGAGGGGTAAAGAGGATTAAGAGGATTGAAGGATGAAGATGAGAGGGAATGGAAGGATTAAGACAAGGAGGGAGATGAAAATTAGAAGGTCGAGAGGATAGAAAGGATGAAAATGAGAGGGATGAAGAAGATGAAAGAGAAAAGAAGAAGTGATGGATTTCGCAAAGGAGAGTGATGAAGGGGATGAAGAGGGAGAGAAAAAAGGTTTTGCTAGAGCTGTCATGTAAACGGGATTTCACTGTTCACTGAGCTTTTACTGCATGTTACGATCTTTTTGCATCTTTAGGGAACTTAATCATCGGAAATATTTTAATTACGAAATTTGGACAAGTTTTCATACATTTTGAACAAATGCAGATAACGACCAGAGGCTAGGATAGAGCGTGAAAATAATAACTCCATTTTTCAGAAATGCGTAATAATCCATTCTGGACGTACTTAAGTATGCAATCGTGGGAACTATTTGAACATTCGGATATAAATGCATACCGTTTAAGATGTTTCAAGATTCATTATTAGGCTGGTGAGCTAGCCCCCTTTGTTAAAAATGATTAAACTACACAGCAAAAAAAAATAATCGTCAAGTAACAGAAAAGCTCTGGCAGTAAAAGTTGTCAGATCTTTCTTTTTCACGGGATTTCTCTGTTGACTGAATATTTCTGTATGCTACGATCTTTTAGCAACTTTAGGAAGTTTTTCAACCTTTTCTGCAGGGAAAAATGAGACACCGCAGTCTGTAGGGAGACAATATGTAGTTAAATAAATAAAATATTTCCGATGGATAAGTTCTCTAAAGTACTTAAGGGAACTTTTTCTGTGAAAGTATGGTCGATTGTCCAGTGAATGAACACTTAGTATTTGAATTTGCTATTTTCCCATTTTAAATATAATTTTCATGGCTTTTCTCGTTCCGTTCTTAGAAATAAGTAATAAGGTATACTGCTAAAAAAAACCTTTTTCTTGGCAATATGGTGAAGGTACTTTCAAATCACAAAAATTGATAGTTTTGAAGTTATTTTGATTTTAGTGAAAACTCTGCGATATACCCAGTAAATGAGCAAAGTTTGCCCTAAATATGAAGAACACTGTTTTCCCACTGAAACACTGAAATTAGTCACCAGTTTTAGTATTTTGGAAAAGTTTATAGGTTTGTTAGGTTTATAAACTCATCAAATCATAAACTTTCCCAAAATACTTAAACTGGTGACTAATTTCAGTAAAAAAAATTCTAAATGAAGTTTTTGTACTATCTTCTTTATTTTTTTAATTAAGTTTTTAATTTGGTCAATAAGAACACTGTAATATATCTCAATATATTCACCATGGTCACAACACCTTATTCCCATGATTCTACGAGGCGTTGTTATCTAAATGTGACAATATAGACGAAACACAGACACTGAAACACTGAAATTAGTCACCAGTTTTAGTATTTTGGAAAAGTTTATAGGTTTGTTAGGTTTATAAACTCATCAAATCATAAACTTTCCCAAAATACTAAAACTGGTGACTAATTTCAGTAAAAAAAATTCTAAATGAAGTTTTTGTACTATCTTCTTTATTTTTTTAATTAAGTTTTTAATTTGGTCAATAAGAACACTGTAATATATCTCAATATATTCACCATGGTCACAACACCTTATTCCCATGATTCTACGAGGCGTTGTTATCTAAATGTGACAATATAGACGACTTATGGATAGATGCCAAGATTAAATCGGGATACATTTATTGGCATTGTTAAAAATATTGATCAATGTGGGCCGCTATCAAATTAAATGGAATAAGTGGCAACTTTAAAATACTTAACCTGAATATTATATATATAATATCAATAGTAAATTCGTTTCATGCACCGACAAAAAGCCATTTTGTCGGTGCATGAAACGAATTCGATTGTCCACCGAGAGCGGCAAAAGGTCAAAGAACCTTAAAACCCTCGACACAAGAACGATGACCAACATCTGTCGAAGACCAAACAAAGCACAAGCCTTCACTACAATCCTGGCAGTCCGTCAGTCAAAGAGCAAAAAGGATCATTTCCATACACAGAGCCCAGCACCTGCAATTAAGAGCTTGACAAATTAATCATCGGCCTGACAGGCAAAACCAAAGCTTTCTGTCGACACTAACTCAATACCCGGCTTTCCTTTCTAGAGGAGAAAAAAATGGCGGAACATCTGTTGACAAGAAAGCACTCTTAAAAACAAGCGCTTCCTGTGTGTGCCTGTGCCGAAAGGATTCTAAATGCAACGACAACAAGCGTTATTATTATAAAATCCGAATTAAAAACAAGCCGAAGCGTGAAGAAACACGGCTTTCTGATGTGAGCAAAGTAATTATTTTTCGCCCGCTTCATAATGAGGCGGCTAAGGCCTTAACACAAAGCCGACGGAAAAAAATTTGTCACCGGCGAGTGCTAAAATATTCATAACGTCGCCGTCTTCCTTTTTGTGGTGCGGCTTCATTAAATCTCGCCCGGTTGTTTTTGCTTCACTGCCTGATGCCATCTTTTTTATTTTCTGCGGGGCTTAGCCTCACCGTACGAGAAACACCTGGCTTTGGCCGGCGTGTTACCGACTGGAGCGCGCGTAAATAAATCACGGGTCTTAAAAGCAGTTAGAGTAGACGGACGCCATGTTTGGCCTAGCTCAAAACTCATCAGCAACGTAATTTCAAATTTCAGTATTACTTAATTTGACAATTGCATTTCATACGCTCAGCTCACACACAAAAATAAACACCTTAAGAAACTTTTGTCCTCAAATGAACAATTCTTTAGTTGTGTTGTTAGGTATAACGCTCTAACACCTATTATTATGTTGTGATAGTGTTTTGAATATGTTTGAAAAGTGTTAGAAATGTGTTCTAAAAATGGTGCGGTTAAATTTAGAATCAGAAAGTGTTATTAAATTTGGATCGAAACACTACAAAATCAAATTTTCTGTCCCTCTGTAATAATTATTATCAGTATTTTTACTGCAGTACCGTTTCCTAGCACAACACGCGATAGCAATTTACAATCAAAACGCTTTTGGTTAGAAAAGTGTTCATTAATGTCTTTACTTAGCGTTGCAAAAGTGTTTCTTAGCGTTGCAAAAGTGTTTCTTACATTTGCAGTGTAGAACATAAACTAACAGCAGCCATAGGTAAAAATTCATTTAAATAAATGTATCACATACTAATTTAGCTGGTAATACGGAAAGTGGTAGAAGTTTAAAATTACGAAATTGGATATTTTGTTTCTTTTATATCCTTTTTTTTTGTAGTAAACTTCCAAGTCGGTTGGTTGGTTTCCTGTCCTAGCTAGGACAGGAAATTACGATATCAGAATCTAGAAATTGTATCATAAAATTTCAGAGGAAACGCTACAAGCTTTTAAATCGATAAGGGACGTAATTTTACCATTTCATCTAAAAGTAAAGGTTACAATGTTGACTGTTAAAGTTATAGTGAGGTGGAGATTTTCTTAAATAAAAAAAAAACTGCTCCTTAATATCTTAAACATTTTTCTTCAATATTAGTTTTGAATGCACCTCATAGTGAATTTTATACAGAAGAGGTGGAAGCTGTGAATTAGTCTCAAGACTAAGTCTTTACATTATTATATTTAGAACGTTCGAGCTTGAAAATTCCTATTTTAATAAAAAACATAAATAAGCATTCTTAGCCATGTCCCCCCAGCGTATTGAAAACACCATTATAAGACTATACCAACATATTAGGTTCTTCTCATGGTATTATGAAAACTTATTAAAGATATTTCCCTTATAATCTTTAAATCTTATAGACAGGTAATGAAGAATCTTTCTCCAGTTCAATTTTAAATTGTCGTCTTCTTAGCGTAATCTGTACCGAGTGCATTCTTTCTCATTGATTGTTTATATCTATGTAAGGTAATAATAATAAGAAATACAGAACAGCTTGTAATCAAAACATTTAATACACATAGAACACCCAAGTTGAACTGAATCGTTCAATCTTCTCTATTTCCTTTTTATTACTCTTCTTAATAGTCTACATTAAACGATCAGTGTTGGAGGATATTTCGAATCAAAAATAATTATTTTAAGTGGTAGTTCGAAGTACGAAGTTCTAGATATATAGATTAGGAAAAACACACAAATTACAAATCTTGTCTTTTTCGCAAAGTATTCCACTAACCACAAATGTTTTTGAACCCTTTAATTACAAAACTATTTTAAATATCTATCAGAAAGCGGAGAAAGTTTGAATAAAACTATGAAGTATATGAACTTTAATCCCAGAGGTTCAAAATAATTTATGTAACTACTTAAATAAATTGACCTTAATTTAAGATACAATTATATTAATATTGCTCTACGTTCTTTTAACTTTGATTCTAGCATAACAAGACTACCTAGGCATGAAAAATATTCGTAAAAATCTGAAATAGAAAATAAAGATGTCAGAATGATAATTTTCATATATATTTATTATTACTTTATCCAAAAATATTAGTAAAAAGTTATTATTATTTTTTTTTAATATTTATCTAAATGCTTTAACCACTTCAAATAAAACTTAAGAACTCAAAAGAAAAAAGTGATTAAGAGAAAATTATAAATTCTTGGACTGTTTTCACCTTCATTTGAAATATTTTTTTTTTAATTTTATTTTATTTTTCACTACATACATAATAACTCAAAATTTTTCGCATAATCTCAGTTAATTCATACAACCTTCAAAACTTTTATAATTATATAGGTTCCAATTTTAATTTACAAATTACAGTGTTTTATCAATGATCTATATGTATCAATATGATTTAATTTAATTTCATTTTATATGGAATACATTCTAACTGTAAATCTCAAAATTTTACCCAATTTTTGGATGAATCCTTAATAAATTTGGAGATTAGTCTAACTGAAAAGTTTATTGTGAAAAAAAACCCAGATAATTAGGGTATATGAAAAAGAGCTCTAAATTTAATTCTATATTAAACTCATATTTCTCAAATCGTGAAAAACTTTAATGTGCTTTGAAGGAAAGATCTTAACAAAGGGATTGAGTCAGAAGTTAATTAGGTTAAAAAACCCTCGACTTTGGATTCGACTCATAATTTTACATTCCAGCTAGGAAAACAATAGGGTTAGAAAAAGGAACGTCTTCTTTCTATCACTGGAAAAGGTATAGCACCTTTACTAACCAGATGAGATTCCATGTAATTAAAAAAATGTTGCTAATTAAAAGAAAAGTTGCCAATTTATAATAAGCAAGCTGTTTATAAGAGTTATAAGACCTCCTTATAAAATTAATGTTTTTAATAAACAATAAGAGTGTTTTTTAAATTAAAAACACTCTTTTTCTTAGATAATACAAGCGCCAGTCTTCTTACTAGTTGAGCAAAAGAGCCTTTAAATACGTACCACTTAAAATCAATTCCTGTAAAAAAAGAAAATAAGACATTCAGATAGTATTTTTTCGATTTTGTGCTATTCATTCATTTTACTTAATATTCTGGTTTAAGGTTGTACCTGTGTTGTTTATGATTTAGTTTTATTCATTTATTACATTCTCTTTTTGTAAAACTTTTATTAAAAAGCCCCTGCGCAATACCTTTTACAAAAATTGGTCCCACTTCACCGCACACTGCCTAATCGTGACCCGCGGGCATCGATCCCATGGGGGGAACATGTGTCGGCAATGTTTTAGATCTTTATTTAAAAAAAAAGGCAAAATTATTCCAATGATCAATTTTGAACTACTTAGAGACCCTTGAACTTTTTTTATCGGATTTTCCCTCTCCGTCTCTTCTTGTTGGTGACTGTCGTGGCCAAACATGTCTCCCAAAGGTGGCACCCCAGCAGCAGACTCCGCTTTGAAAGGCGTCATTTCTAATTACACTAATCACGCAGCCTTCTGAGAAGGCGCAAAGGAAGCCAAGATTTCGCATAACGGCTCACAGAGGCGAAAGAAATTTGTGGTCCCGGCGCCCCAGAGTTATTAGGCTTCAAAAGAGTGCCGCGCGCCATGATTATTCATAAGCGCCGACTCCCCCAACTCTCTTCATCAACTCGCTCTAATCAGATCTGATTTTGAGCAAGGGTGAAGTCGAGTTGGGACTGACTGCAGCTCGGCTATTACTCTCTATTTGTATATAGTGCGAGGGAAGAACTGCGGCTTTTAACATCAGGACTATCGGGTAACGGGATTTTTTTTATTCAGGATTTTGGTACACCTGGGTATTGTGTTTCTAGGGTTAAAGGTTTGAAGTTCGATAGTTTAAGTGACCTTGGCTATTCATATTGTTTGGGGTATAGTCCTGAATATTTTGTGTTTGCTTTGGGGTTGAGTTACCTTGATAACTGAGGTGCTTCTGGTCTTTTGAGAAACAGACCAACATAGGAAAAAATACGCGAATCTGTAAGTAGCAAATGGAATGGACATTTACGAAATTCAAAGAGATCAAAAAGTAATATTTTATTTTACTATATTCACTGCTTATTGATACATAAATGGGTGAAAACTTACTTGTGGAATATAGAATAACTTCGATAGACTAAATAAAATTGTAGTAATTTGACCAGGAACAATTCTATTGCTCTGTGGGTAGCAAAATGAAAAGATTGAGAAAATTAAAAGGTAAAGAAAATTAGGAAAGAATGGGCAGTTTTTAAAGTTGTTCTGAGCTGCAGAGTGGAACAAAAGTAGAGTGGGAAGTTTTCAGTTTTATACTTTTTCTCTGCTCATTTTTCACTCTTTCTTTTTGTCATTCAGATATCTGTCCCCTAGTACCCCCCTCTCTCTTGTTTTCCTCTCTCATATAATACAAAAATAAGCATCCCTACGATTATCCAACAAATTTATGTCCTGAATGCTGTAGTAGGCAGGCGCGGATCCGGCACGGATCCAAGAGGAGGGGGGGCACTTTTCCGGACCATCTCCTCTACCTGTTGAGAAAAATGTGAAAATGTTGGGGATTTTCTAAATACTATCACTCAAGATCCCCTTTTGGTACCGCCGGGTACCGGGATACTTTTTTTGGGGTCCAAGGGGGCACTGTCAAGAATGCCCCCCCCTTGGATCCGCGCATGGTAGTAGGTAATTTGATTGTAGAAGATCTATAACCGCTACAAACATTCGAGTTATTTCCGCACTTCCACGAATGTCATCACTTTCACTTCATTTTTCATCAATTCATTCACCTCTCGAAAACAAATTTCCCAGAGATACACGGAAAAACCTTCCAATGAACGAACTCTTGTCGCATCCGGCGACATAATATGAAGACATCTCACCCTGACAACGCAACCCGAGCGACCCTCACCCCAAAAACAAAGCACCTTCAGTCCTCTCTTGCTAGAAGAAAACGAAACCCAAAACCAATTACACACCTCATAGCGCCCTCCGCAGTTTTCCGTCACAGCGAAATCGGGCGGAAATTCAACAACGAAGAAAAACCAGCAACAACCTGGTCAAGCCGATTACCGGCAAATGACAATGACAAATCGGGGTCCAATTTGGACCTCGTCAACAACCGAGCCCAATATGGAGGGACCAGGCGGCCCTCATTTATCATCGGGGGCCCCACCCCGCGCGAGGGTCCCAAATAATTGAAAATATCTATTTCGTTACCGGCAATTTGCAGAGGGGGAACAAATAACGGGGGTGGTATGTGGGGATTTATTTATTGAGGTTTTTTATCATGGGGACCCCTCGGCGTGAAATTGAGGCTTTCGCTCCGTTCTTGTTGCAGTGGTCGGGCGATGGGATTGTGGTGGATGTTTGTGGGAGTAAGTAATGGGTCATTGCGGGCCTAACTGATGATACACATCCATATCGAATGCAGGAATGAGGGAAAACCGATGCTTATAGCTTTTATGAATCGAATTTATCTCAATCTGGAATACTTTCAAGCACCAAATGGATGTGGAGTATTTTTGGCCTTCAATATTTACGATATTGATAAAACTCAAGAATTCTCAATTAAGTTGGATTTTTTAAGTCAATGGTAGAATAATGTTACATATCCTATCCTTCTGTCATTAACTATTATGTCATTAACATCCTTCTTTATTAACTATCCTTCTGTATTTGATAATTAAAAGTATTCTTCATCTTGTATTCCGTACGTACATTCTACCTTAAAAAGTAAAAATAAATGAAATTTTATTAATACTTTTCTCCAATATTTAACGGCATTGTGATACATCGGTATCAAATACTACTATCCTGTGTCAAACTATATTTAGAAATAAGTGTCTGATAATAATGGAAATATACGTCCCTTGTATATCTGATAACAATTAAGCATCTTGGAGGAGGGCTTCCGTATAAAATTTTGGAATATTTCATCCTTAATTTACTTCATAACTAATTTTCAATTTGATTAAATAATTTATAATTTTTACTGATGTGTTTGATTTAAAAGTTACCTATAGTTTGTTCTTAGCTTATAACTACAAGTTTAAAAACCTTTAGGGGGGCACAGCTCCTGACACGCTATTGTGAAATACAGAAGAAACAAAACCATCTCTCTTGACACCACAAAAATCTTTTGATGAGATCCTAAGACAGAGTCAAATGAACCAGCCTCCCTCCAATAGCAATTTTGAACCCACCAAAGATTTTTAGGAGAAAAACCCACAATCTTCTCTACCCCTATAAAAACCCACTGACAGCTCAGCAAGATCCATCGCCTTATGGAAATCGGGGTCGAACTGGGAAAGGTAGCAGTTCGAAAACTTTCAGGGAAAATCAATGATTAATCTTCCTCCCTCAGTAGAAGAAGAGGGTGAAGAAGGTGAAGAAGCCGAAGAAAATTTACGGGAACTGTTCGATGCGTTCTATTATTTTTTCGAATTTTATTTATTGGCTGTCTCATTCCCTTTCCATCGCTTTTACTCGACATCGCCTGACCTTATTCCGGAGGGAGTGCCGACAACGACCTCTGGCGGGAGTTTCATCAGTCAAGAGATCTCGGGGGTTGGGGAATAGATCAACTCTTTTTTTTTTGTGGCGAAGGATTTGTCTGTGGCCCACATGAGATTGTTTTTTGGGAGTCATGAATAAAGATGTGTGGGTATTGCAGGATGAGTCAAAATCGATCAATTTCGTCTATAGGTAGAAAATAGTTCATATCTTATCTTTGTGCTACAGTTAAAATTAACTCAGAAGAATCGTTTTAAGAATCGTTATAAGGAGATTTGTTCAAACTTCTGAAGATGAAGTGAAAATGTAAATATCGCTGTAAGCATTTGAAAACACTTGATATTATACAGCAGTGAGCGTAAGGAAACTGATTCCCTATTAGAAGAAAAAGTTCATTTAAAACTATTTAAACACTGGAAAACACAGGTTTGGACCACAGAGAAATATCCTAACAGAGGGTCCACGAGGCTGTTTTCAAATGCGTTACTGATGTGAGGGCGCCACACTAGAGTCTGGAACGTATGCCGGCCGCTTAAATCTCTCACCAAATTAGAACTCAGCGCATGCGCAAAAAGGTGTTTTCGATCTCCCATAGGTAGCCGGCGAACGATTCAGACTGGATCCAGACGCTAGTGAGTTTAGTGCGATCCCAGCGCCACAATTCTCCCAACCTGTAACAAGATGTCATGATTTTCGATTTCCATTGTGGCCTATGGCCGTGGACTCTCTGTTCTAGTACTCTGTGGTTTGGACGTTCAAAGTGCATTAAAAAATTATTCCAAAAATAGCACAAGAAAAACGTTTTAAACTGTTTCTGTAATAACTGTCGAAAAATATCTGAGCATGCACTATTAATGACCTAAAATTTTAGAATTTTACAATCAATAAAAATCAGATAGGAAATTCCGAGAATCAAAAACCTTGTGTACTGAAATTACACGCTTCATTGATATCTTATAACTGTCTAGACATTTACTCAGTATTTTTGTTTTTTACAACCGGTTTTGATTACATACGAAATAATTGAATGTTTATGTAAAACCGAAATCTATCTTTTACTTATATCAATGACACCATGCTACCTACAAAATCAAGATTAGAATTCAAATGGCCGATTCGTCAATAAATGAAGGGTTTATAGTTTATACTTTCACCTTAAATTCCTCTTATAATAAATAACCGATTACTAATTCACTATAATCTAAAATACTTCATTTTTAAATTTAAAAATAATAATTCTGGTAACTTTTTTTTACTGCTTGAACTTTTACCTGTTTCATCTTGTGTTGTTTGCGTTTTTCGAAAATTTGATAATATTATATAACTATTTCAACTAAAAGAATGTTGAACTAACTACACCAATTATTGAATGGTATATGTTTAATAAACTATGGACACTTCAATTATATCGGTTATGATAAGATATATGGAGAACCAATTCAAAACTAATAATTAAAATAGAAATTTTTCTCTTTTAATTAAATTTCTGATTGATTTTATCATTTGAACTCATTCTGAATGAAATACGCTTGACCTTCCAAGCAGTACTTTCGCTTTCAATTATTTTGAACTGGATAATTAGTTTAAATATTTGAATAAATAAGAGTTTTTGTATAATAAAACCTTGGGTTAATCTTGAGTGTTTCAAAATAAAAGTTGATTTCGATACATGAATTGAATTACGAGTTTTTACTAAGGTTTTAATTTGTTAATATGGATATTATATAACCAGAATGTTTCTAAAGTCTTTTTTCTTAGAAAAATATTTGATAAATTAAATTTAAAAACTTGAAACGAAACTTATAAAATTTGGTACTTATGATGATACATAAAAAAATAAATGTTTCCTTAAAAATAAAATTTATTGAAAAATGTCTTTAATATTAGGAATTCAAAATAACTTTTAAATTAAACTTTAACAAACTTAAAAATATGAGTCTATAGAAAACACAAATAAAATAACACATATTAGAAACATTGAAATAAAATTAATTGAAAAATGTCTTTAATATTAGGAATTAAAAATAACTTTTAAATTAAACTTTAACAAACTTAAAAATATGAGTCTATAGAAAACACAGATAAAATAATACATATTAGAAAGATTAAAATTATGAATTATATAATTTAAATTTGTTTTCAAAATATACTTTTAAATCCATTACCACCAACTCTTTAATCGAATCAGTTATATTTTTAATGCTTAATGATGTTTTAAATTTTGAATAGAGTTCATAAAAATTTATTATAATAATATTTTGTGACAGGTATTAATCTGACATTCAAATTAAGATAACTTCAAATTCTTCAAAACCTCTTCTTTTGTGTAAAAAAACCCCTTTTCGTATTGTTATCCCAACCCATTCAGAAAAAAAAAGCTGTACAAAACTGGACTCACGAGTAAATTGTGTAAATAGGATTACGCTCTATTCTACATAAGGTAACATACTTCTTTCTCTGTCCAAAAAAATGAAGCATCAAAATCCTTTGAAAGACACAAAAGGATAATGCTGAAAAAAATTCTAATGCAGCAAAAAAGTTCGAGAAACCTTTTAAATGCGATTCGGTGTAAGTAGCCCTAAACGTGTGTGTTTGTTACCCCCTAAACTGAGTGTGTAAATGTTTAGTAGAGTAATTTGATATCCTCTGGGAGATCTTTTTTTGTATTCTTTTAGCATCTTTACATGATAACAGAAATAAAAAGTATGAAATCCCTATCCTTTTACGATAGAACTCATGTGCATATGAGTAACTTGTCAGTGATTAAGATTCTATTCTTGTTTTATTGCTTTAAAAATTGTGATACATTTTATAGGCGTTTATAATATTAATTCATATAAATTAATATTTTTATTATGATGCGGGTTGATTACAATAAAATTGATCGATGTAGTATTATGACTGTATTTAAAATTTTTTTAAAATTCAATTTAAAAATTAAATTTTAAATTCAGTATTCATTTTTTGAACTACTATTTCCCTCATTTTAAGTCAAAGCACTATTTACTTATTTATGTAGCATGAAAATGATTTCAATATTTATTTTGTAGTTTTTTTTAAGTTTAAAAAGAAGCGAGAAAAGTAATTGTAGAGAGAGTTTATATCATTGAGATGTTGCAGAGAAATAAGAGAAGCCCTTCCATGAAAGTCTTTTCATGGAAAAGATGCAGAAGAGCAAGAGAAATCTTCTCAGAGAAGATTCAGGGAAGCAATGGAAGACATTTTAGAGGTAGAATAGAAGAAAGTGTGATTCAGAAAATTAAAAAGAAGTCGTTTTAAGAATTAATGCAGAAAGGCAAGGGAAACCATCTTTGAGATGATGCAGAAGAGCCCGAGAACGACCCAGATGAAAATGTTCTTATGATCCTCAGAGAGAATGCAGAAAAACAGGAGAAGCTCTTGGGTTAAAATATCTCTATGATCCTCAGAGAGAATGAAGAAGAGAAAGAGAAGGCTCTGGTCCTCAGAGAGGATGCAGAAAAACAGGAGAAGCTCTTGGGTTGAAACACCTCTATGATCCTCAGAGAGAATGAAGAAGAGAAAGAGAAGGCATCTTTGAGATAATGCAGAAGAGCAAGAGAAAGCCTGAGAGGGAAAAGTTCTTGTGATCCTCAGAGAGGATGCAGAAAATCAAGAGAAGCCCTTAGATAATTTGATTTTTTTTACTTTTAGAAATGGTACAAGAGATCAAGATAGGCTCTTCTTATTATTTGTAGAGAGAATAAAGGAAAGAAACCTCTGTATGGAGCGCTTTGCATGTTCCTTAAAAGAGATGCGGAAGATCAATAGATGCCTCCAGATGTAACATATCCTGCCGATTGGATTTTTAATTAAATAAGGACGTTTTTACACACCAAAAAATAAAAAAAGACTTTGTTAGATTTCCAGAGAAGTGAGAACTCAAAAACCAAAATGTGCCAGGTGGCGCTGTGTTTCATGTTAATTTCTTTTTAAGTATCAATGTTTCGTTTCTTTGTGTCAGTCTGTCAACTTTGTTTCTGCATGTTCTTGGTTAAACTTATGTCTGCTTATTTTATTATTATAACGAGCAATAAACGATTTGATTTTATGCACCTGAATTTGTCACTGAACCACCAATACACAACAACTTCAAACACCAAACTATTTTTTCGATTGTAATTATTTTTGTGAGGCCTCTAGGAGTCTAGGGACGACACCGTCTACGCCGCATTAGTTGCCGTCAATTCGAGATTCTTCGCAATTCTACAACAAGACTCTCCTTATCCCAGACTGTTACAGAACTTGTCAACCGATATCACTTCCCGGAACAAACTCCACCGCCGGATGAAGCGCCCCCTAATCAACCCATCACCGCAACAAACCTCAGAAAAGGCGGATAAAATTAGGCGCGAAGGCCTTAACCAAGCAGCGCCTCATTATGCCGCCGGTCCGTCACGTAGCGACATGTGCGGATGCATCCTCCGGGGTGTGGTGAACGAGGCAACAGCTGTAGTCATTTGTCACCGGGAGAGAGGCCCCTGCATTATGGAATGGGCACGCCCCAAGACGCTGGTGGATATGCCGGAAAAATTGCGGGCTATTTGCTGGACAGATGGAGAGGACATCAATATGTTGGTTGCTATTGAGCAGGATGGGGGATGGGGATGAATGGACGGTGTTTCCGGATGTTCCGGTCATACAGGTACCAAATTGAATGGTCTCGGTACAACTATAGGTAGTTCAAATTATTTGGGATTCTTATGGGTAGTTAATTGGAGAAAATTTTACACATAAGAGACAAGCCACACGAGCAGCCACCCAGTGGCAAGTGCAATAAAAAAGCCATAAAGATAGTTATCTTCGATAGGGTATCTAATAGAAGTGAGATAACCATCTTTATGGCTTTTTTAGGGCGCTCGCCACTGCTTTTTCTGGTGTGGGTACTGCCCTAGACTTTTATTACGGCAGGAGAAACCTCAGTCTTATCTCCCCGATCTCTTTGTTTGGTTTGGGTGTTTCCTCTTGACTCCCGACCAAGGAGGGGTTTTCTATTGTTTGGTAATTTACCACACAAAGAGACCAGGGCCATAAACTGAGGTTTCTCCGGCCGTAATAAAAGTCTAGGATGCACCGTATTGCATAATAATCCAGAGATGTTTTCCCTTAGATTTCCTTTTACACCATACGAATTCCAACACGGAGTTGGTCCCAAATTGTTTGCTGTATAGATGTACTAAAAATGTTAAGCTGTAACCTTAGGGAACAACTTTTGAAGAAGATTAGAAACACTGAGGTGACTGGATTTGAAAAGGTTTTCTAGGGTTTTTCTGCAACCTTGTCATGCAAACCCTAATATAGTTCTGCGAAAAGGTTTTTCGGTAAACCTTGTGTTGGGAAACCCAATTGCAATGAAAAGAGAAGGTTAACCGTAAGGTTACATGCTGTAAAATTAGCTATCCTGCACAATTATTTGCATTGAGAAGTACTTCTGCTGTAGAAGGGAAATCCTTAACTACTTCAAAACTTCATCATAAATTGACTATAATATACCATTCAATTACGGTTTCTTTATTTTTTATTGAGAAGAATAAAAATACTTTACTCAGCTAAGTAAATCACAGATATATATATACTTTCATTTACCAGCAGAATATATTACACCTAGATACGTAACAAAGCAAATATATCCTTACTCAAGTTAAAAGAAAACATTGAGAAAAAGTCAAAAAATAAATCTTAAGTCATAGTACTCCTTTGTTTTCAACCCCACCAAGTAAAAACTCAAGCTTACTCTTCTTTCAAGTGAAAAGAAATCACGCAATTCTTTTGTAATCCTTACAAATTTAATGGTGTCACTATTACTACAATCAAAGTTTATTAAATCTGAAAAACAATGTAATAGTAATTTTTTGGTTATAATGTTAGTCGTATGACAATATCTGCTAGAGGTCAAGACATAATTACAACGCGTTTCCCAACTACAAAATAATGGTCACCTTCTATTGGGAATGAAAACTGCAAAACAAGATCGAATGACAGCATCTCTATTCATTTCACAACTGGCATCTTCTATCTACCTCGGGCGTTCATTATTTTAGTTCCAAATTGACAACAACCTAGGAGCGCTTCTATGTGTTGTAACACTATTGCGTTATGGTTGTGTGTCTTAGAAAGAAACAGAATGTCGGATTACCTGAGTGTTGATTTCGAAATTTGGTAATTTTATTTCCTGTTGCAAATGATGTTATGATTCTGGGTGATTATATAATATATTAGAAAAATATTATCCTTTTCTAATGCAAAAATACTAATCATGAAATAAGCTATATATAATCATTTGATTTTCTTGGTTAAAAATAAATTTCTGGGTTATATTTTTTTAATTTCAAAAGGTTCACAGAAAAGACATTGTTATTTAAAATTCAAAGTAATAAAAACATTTAATGTTTGGGTTTTTTTGTATAAAATTATTTGGATAAATAAAATTTAATCACGTGAAATATATTTACAGATTTTTAATGGAAACTTTTTTTGCAATCAGTATGTTACATTACTTAAAAAAAAAAATCACTTAATATAAATTTCTGCTAATAAAATAATCTCCATTGTGTAGTGATCAAAACAACACTTGCTTATCAATTTACGTTAAATTCAATTACTAAAAATGATTAATATTTCAAAGTTTAGTCTCAAAGAAAATCCTATCTTCGAAAAATTGATGGGTGCTTTTAAAGGTTTTGAAAAGTCAATATAAGAATCAATTTTAAGAACACACAACTTATTTTAACAACATTAAATTATTCACAGAATAAGTTAAAAGTTTGAAGGTAACTTATTAAGGGTAAAAAATAAAGTTACCGAAAGTAATCAATAAGTAACAAGATTTGATACACTTGTGTATTCTTCTGTTTCATTTGTTTCTAAAATTTGCTATTAAGCATCCCACTTTCTCCTTCTCTTTTTCTTTTCTCTCCTCCCTCTCTCTCTTTTCTTTTCCTCTAGATATTTCTCCCTGACAGCAAGGACGTATGCATTAATAAAAACAGGAAATTAATACAAACAATAACACAGTCTACTCATTTCAGACAAAATCCTTAAGAAACACACCCTTTTCCCCACTCTCGCTACCATACATACACAAAGAATATCTCTCTCAAATCCAACAAAGTACGGTTCAACGGAATAGACTCTCTTTCGTTTCGCAACCTAAATGTTTTGGAGGCTGTCTTTAAACATCTCACGGGGCTAAAACAAACGACTTCCAGAGCTTCAATCTCCAAATCTCCTGCAGCACCAACAAACCAGCATTTATCAAGCGACGTTTAGCAGCCCGGGACTACACCCTGTCTATTTCCGTGCTTTTTTGGCGCCGGGGCCGTACACGCTTGCTTGCCTGCCTCCCAGCTTCACATCTCATTAAGCCCGCATCCCTACGGTCTCTCTCTCTCTCTCTCTCTCTCGCTCTTTCCCAGCATAGCAGGTATGCAGATGAGCAGGGCTGATAGGTGCCATGCGTAGAGGGAGAAGGGATAGATTGAGCATCGTGCTGCTTTCTCCTTTGTGTGTGTGAACATAAATGTACGGAGTTACTGGATGAAAATGTTAGAATTATGTACTACTATTCTGAAAATGATTAGTCTGATCATTGATTAGGTCTCCCTCTCAAATCCCGGTTAACCAGAGTACCCGCTTTCAAATATTGATGCACACGTTAGTTCTGCTTGGGTTTTTAACATTAGCCATAGAAATTAAAATTTCTACTTTAAGTAGAAGAATTCATCTAGTTGTGTGAACAGATTTTACTGTGCTCAGATTAAACTTTCTTATTTTTATAAACTCTTCTCACCTTATCTAATAGATGTTTATGTAAAATGTGAGAGAAGGGAAATAATAATAACACTTTAGTATAGAAAATTTTCTTTTCCTCAATAAATTTAAAGGAGTAACACATCAACAAATATCAGTTTTGTGTCAATATTGTTGGCCTATAGAGCAAACAACAATTATTAGTGTCTAGCATCAGAATTTGAAAAACAAGGTTGAAAAACAATCTAAATAATATATTTAACGCCTGAAAAAATTTAAACGATTTTTTTTGCCATTTTATTGATAACCACTGTTGAAAAAACGATATTGACCAGCAAAACGATAGACCGGTGTTTTTGTGCTAATTGGGTAGTTCAGATTGATATTCTGAATGTTTTCTTTCCAGAACGTTTATTTCGCCAAAAATTAATAATATTTCTCTATTCCACATCTATGAGGCTTCCCACTTTACGAACTTCTCTTCACCACGCAGAGTCTCTGTGGATGAGCGCTCTACGCACATCCTCCCTACGGTGCAGCGGCGTCGACACGCTGGAAACGCCGCCGACGGCGCTTAATTTTAGCGCGAGGGCGATGAGGCCGAGTCCCGATAACGCCAACGCTTTGAAGGGTTCTTGGATGTCGTGATACATGGGGAGGATGTCGCCTGCGGATGACGCGATATTTAGGGAGAAGTGTCGCGATCGGGATCCTCGAGGAGGCGGAATTGGATAGGTTGATTGAGATAGACACATCGCACTGTGGAAGTGCCGTCTGGGGCTAGATGAACTTGTTTACCGCGTTAGAAACACTCTTGAGGGGAAAATAAATTAAGTATAGGGGATTTTACCTGCATTACCCCTGTCCATTGATGAAAAGGTTCTAGGTTATTCAAAATTGTTTTCTTTTATCTGTAGAATTCTTTGGATTTAAAGTACTACTGATAAAAGCAATGAATTGAAGAAATTACAAACAAAAGTATCAAACTAAAAAAGAAGAGGTTTATATTTAACCTCACAGAAACAATTTGCGTCCTCTGTTTTCAATCACCTTCCAAACTAAAAAAAAAAATCTTGTCTATTGGGGTCCTAATTCGTAATCACTAGCTATCTCTTCTACTCAATGCTGAATAGTACCGATACGAATTCTCCTCTCTCTCTCCCTTCTCTTTCTACCTCTCTCCTCTTCTTTTCTTTCTCTCGTTTCTCTTTCCCCCCTCACTCCTCTTTCTTACCATCTCTCTTCTCCTCCTCTCTTCTCTCTCCCTTCTCTTTCTCTCTCCTCTTCGTTTCTCTTTCCCCTCTCTCTGTTCTTTCTTACTATCTCTCTTCCCTCTCTTTCTTTCTCTCATCTCTCTTTCCTTCCTCCTCTCTTCTATTACCATTCCTAAATTCAAGGACTGATTTTGAAAAATGTGTTAAGTTTGGTTCATTAGAAACCAATAATTAAATCCCCAGTTACCTGGAGTCATCTGTTAATTTCTCTAAACGTTACCCTCACCTAAACACCCCCTAAACACAAACTTTCCCTCCCATTAAAACAATCACCCCCAAGTTCCCACGCACTCGACCCCCACCCACTCGGGGGTGGCAGGGTTCAGGGAGAGCCGTCAAAGCGCATGTCGCAGCGGTGCTTACGAGAGAGCGCGTATCGCGAATCGCCGTGTAATCGGATGAACCTTAGATCCGGAGACGAGCTTCGGGATTCCCACGGGGAGAGTAACGGGTGATGCACCACAGACAATAAGCGTGCGCCCGGTTTATTTACTGTGGAACCGGTGTTTAGGGGGGTTTGATTACACTGGGGTTTCTTGGGAATTGTCGTAATTAAGGTGATGAGAGTGCTCGAGTTTAGATGAAAGTATAAGTTTACAGTTTTTGAATAAATCGATTATTTTTATTGTTATTGTTTCACGTTTCCTGAAAATAATGTACACAATTTTAGAGAATCGTAGTGTAGTGGTTCTAATTAAATACTATTGTCTTACTTCAAAGGATGCACCTTTAGGAAGGTCTGAAACAGAAAAGTGTCAGTTGTTTTCTTCACATGTAAATATTAAATTCCTATTTTTATATTATTTTTTTATTTTGTATATTTCTTATTTTTTTGTTGTGTACCCTGTTGGGGATATCTCTCCAGAACTTCTTCGTATGCTCTAGCTTTAATGTTTTTTTTTGTTATTAAATTTTTTATCTTTTTTAATTTTCTGTCGATTTAAATACATATTTCTGTTATACAATGAAGGTTTTTTAATATGCTGAAAATAAATCGTAAACTTAATTTAACCTAAATTTAGTAATTTAAGTACATGTACTTTTATTTAATTCTATTAAAAATCTTTGAAAATATACTTATGGGATCTTATAGTATATTTAAATAATTTAATTTTAAAGAAATTTCTACAACATTTTTTGTTGGGATATTTTTCTAAAATGTGTCAGACCTGAATCAACTAGAGACGACATTTTGGAATTATCTTTAACCTTTCAAAAAAAAACATTCAAAATCAAAAATAAATTATTCATTACATCATATAGAAATTCATTAAGCTGTGGCTGATTTTTCCAGATCAATTGGAGAATTTTTGTTTCATTTTTATTTGTTAAGTTTTTTTTTCGTGTAGTAAAATGTACTGTAAATGTGTTTCACTGTGAGGGTAGTTTTATGGAGGGAAAACAAACAGTACATTTTCTTTCTCATATAACTCAAATTATTTTCTGCTCTATAACATTTACAAGAAATTAGTAGGTATGTACAAGAGATAAAAATTAATTTCATGTTTTTTTTTTATTTAAACAAGTAGAATTAGCCAGTTTTTAAAATCAGATTTGATGCCATGAATATCAAACCAGCTGTACAGGGTCTTGAACCAAAATATCTCTATTATAGTCCAAGCAATCTGAGACTAGACCTGAAAAAACTTGCCATAAAATTATATCCAACGGTGTCATCTTGGAAATGACCTCAATAATAACTTACTAAAAATCGCATAAAATCGGTACACGGAAAAATTCATTTTTTTAATTATTAAAAAAAATGGCTGGAAAAATTTCAAAAACTTAAATAAAAGTCATCAAGACTTATGATACATGCTTATTGCCTACTTTTAAAGTGCTTAGTACAAATATTCTACTTAATTAGGTAAAAATTAAAAGTGTCAATTTTAGAAAATAGATACTCGAAAAAATTAAAACATCACTCATCAGAACCACATATAACTGCAAATAGTTTCAACAGATTTTTTCTTAGAAATATCCTAAATAATGGCATACTAAAATTTAAAAAAAAAAACAGACGAAAAATTGACTTTTTTAAAAACTCCTGTACAAAACGTTTAAGACATTTTCCAATCTCATTTTTCCATAGATATTATATTTATATAGAAAATAACAACAGAAAATAAACCTCAATTGATGGTTAAATAATTATTTAATTAATTAATTTAATAAATTAAACACTGACAATTTAGGAAAAAGTTTTAAATCGAGTTTAATTAATAAATATATATTAATAAATCATCCAAAAATATTTAACTTTTTAAAGACATTAAATCTTCAAGAAATTAAATTTTAATTTTTTTTTTAAATTTTTAAATTAATTTTAATGAAGATTTATTGTCTTTAGGGAAACCGTTGGAATTACTTCTGTTGCAATCGTTTTTGTTTTCGTTGATATACTGGACTACAATCTTTTCAGACTGGTTTATACAGTAGGCATTTGACATGCAATTAAAAAAAAATTATTAATTGCATAAAGAGTTGAATTTCAATTAATTTTACATTGTAAAGCGGTGGTGGGTAAACAAGACACCTAGGAAGGACATACTGTTTCTAATTGCTCCAGAAACATCCTTTACCTGAAAAAAATTCCTTGCCTCCCCCAAACTCATCAATAGTTATAGAACCCCCTCTTTCCATCCTAACAAAAGAACACAAAGATAATCAACCAACCCCCTAATGGACACCATCCACCATAGACAGACACGACACTGTCACGAAAAGGCCATAGTCCATCCCATATGTGACACTCCAACCCTCCACCGCTTCTTCCAACAAATTCGATTACCTCCTCAACACCCCCATTTCTTATTCATCAGCCTCCGGTCCATAAACCGAGCATGTCGTACATAAAACCAACGGCGCTCATTTATATTTCAAGGAGGCCCGGCTCTTATCGGACTTGTCACCTCCTCGATCCCCAGGTTAAACGACGTTGTAAGCGAGCGCATTAGCAGCCCTCGTAAACGCTCTGGCAGCGGCGATGTGGGTCCCGGCGGGCCTCTTTTTGCGTCTGTTACGGAGGCGGGGGTGATGTCGAGGGTATTGCAGGGAGGAGGGAGGAAGGATCTTTTCCATTTTGGGTGATCAAGTGTCGAGGTGTAGGTTATATTTGAATGGAAGCGAGATGAAGTCATCTCCAATAGGGCACGAGCTGTAGCGTAGATGAGAAATTTAGGCGATACCAAAATATTTTCTAGTGTTAATCCTTGCTTTACAAGAAACAATCGAAAAAAATTCAAAAGCTGTCCGCTGTAAAGGTATAAGGTGACGGAATTTATGTATGGACTACCTAATGTATCGTTGTTTTTTTCTGATTTTTTTACCTTTCCACAGTATGCTTGAATTTCCAAATTTTTGGTCATTTTGGGAAAATTTAAGAAAAAAAAAATTCTTCTGACGTTGTAACAGATATTTGCTGTTGAACTAATTTTACATTATGTACAGGATATCAGGATTCACTTTTTTATGTCGCCTTATTTTAAAGTTACTAAATACTATTTTATTGTTTATTATTTTGTAAAGTTGTTTTCCCTGTATTTTTAAACAGCTTTAGCCGTTTAAAGCTTTTGGAAATATTCAACTTAAATTTATGAAATTTTTATATTATTATAGAAATTTTATGGAAATATTCTATTCAAAAGATCTGAAAAAATAGATCAGATATGCTTATTTAAAACTTAAAAGCATGTAAGGCAAGTAAAATTTTAAAAAATAAACAAATTTGCAATACCACTAAAATCTTTTCGACTTTTTTAACTAACATTAAATTTCAGTTTATTTTTTTTTTCACTAATTTGGTTGTATCTTATCGTAGGTAAAGAAAATCATTTACAATTTTAATTAATAGTGCGTTTAAAGAACTTAAAACTTTGTTCTGTTCTCCAAGAACAGATTTGGGGCTTTTTTCCGCTAAACCATGTCTGTACCCTATGCATTCCACATCAATTTTTCCAACCGATTTCACCAATCACATACTAATACTGAATCCAAGTGGGATACCGATATATCTCTAAGTCCATCTCTCTGAAGAACCTCATAGCATCAAATCCACGTTCCCTGAAGAACCCGATCAGAAAATGCCCGAACTCCCAGTAGGCGAACGGAGAGGGTAGAGATCTGAAGTAGCAAATTACCCTATTCCGAGATCTATTTCCCATGGGGCTACCGTTTAGTCCACGTCCCTTCTTCTGAATTACCCCGACATCCATGTACGTCTAACTACCCCTTGGTTTCCGACTCCACGTATAACAATTTTAGGACGGGTAAGGATTTTTGAGGTTATTCGTTCAGTTTTATGGAAACTTAGATTCGTATGGATAGATGGGGTTCTATGTAGACGTATTTTACCCGAAAGGGGTAAGGTATTCGGTATGTTGGGTACGAAGGGTTGTGTACTTGGGAACCATTACGTTGAGAAATCTTTTTGGGAACTACGATTTGGAATATTTAGGTTTAAGAACTGGTTTTGAGAATTGCACATGATGACAATAGTTGAGAGACCTATTTTCCTTTGATAGCACGGTAATGATAAATTAATATCAACTTTAAAATTTTATTAAAAAAATATTATTATAATGTTAATAATTCCTCTATAATAGGGTAACTTACGTTGTACTAATGTGTTGGAAAAAAACTTAATTAAGAATTTTCTATTGTTAGGCATTTCCTTAAAAATATAAAATAAATCATTTCTAAAATTTCGCTAAAAACTATTCCTTTAGATATCGCAACAAGTCACAGAAATAAATACAATTTAATCTTCTTCTAATATCAAATTCTTTTAAAAAGGATTATACAATAACAATAACATATTTTTCTAAAATATTTTATGGTTCTTACTTATTCACATTCAGTACCTTCATTATTTTTCCATTTATTGATTCTCCTCGAAGGGCCACTCCAGCGTATCATAGTGAAAAATATTGTAACCTTTAATCTTTTAAAATAAATTATTCCGATTCCTTCAATCTCCTTCACATGCTTAAAACCATCTTTCATTTTCTTTTGTATCCCCTTTTATTTCTCTCTTTTTGTCATTTCCGTTCTCTCTCATCATCATTCCAAAGTGTATAATCTCTAAAGATTTTAACCAGAAGATTAAAGTAACATCAATTAAACCAGTAGCTACCCGTTCAACACAACACAAAATCAAAATCCGTACTAACCAGACACCATTTACGAAACACCCTTCCTCCCCAATTCACCTACAAAAAAACCCATATCATTTAAAACAAATCCCCTCCAACAATTACATCCCTACACGAAACCAAAAAACAGAAAAAAACCTTCTCCACGCTCCAGAGGAAGAAACTACTACTAAATACCCTCCCCCACCCACAGAGAGCAAACCAACCCATCCCCCCTTAAGCAAACTCCCCCCCCCCCTTCCACGAGAGTAAGAACAATGGGGCGGCTGAGCACAGCGGAGTAACCTGACCACCCCCTCCGCATTCCCTGGCTAATGAGCGGGGACCGCGGGCGCCGTCTGGGCGGTCAGGTGAGCTCCTTCCGGTGCTCAGATCAGAAGAAGATGGGATGGAGAGGAGTGGGTGTGTGTGGTGTGGTCGAGTGGGGGTGTTGGAAGGGGTGGTTGGTTGGTGGGTGAGAGTGGTCGGGAAATACTGTGATCAAGTTACTTTTTTTCTATAATTCCCTCCCTACGTTCCATTTCATTCATTTAGTGTATTGTTTTTTTTTCTCATCATTATTTTCTCGTTTTCTTCCTCTACCTCATTCTCTTATGTTTAACTTTTTATCGATATTTTTTCCTCTGCTTCATTCAGTCCCTAGCTCTAACAATTTCTACTCTCTTTTCTTCAGGCGTAGATCCAGCACGGCTCCAGGGGGGGGAGGGCACTTTTTCAGACCATCACCTTTACCTTTTGAGAAAACTGTCAAAAGTTTGGGCATTTTCTAAAAAGTATCACTCAAGATCCAATTTTGGTACCGCTGGGGGGTATGAAGGTCCTCCCTCATAAAAAATTTTGAAATTTGACCTGTAAAAGTAGGGTTTTAACTCATTTTGAGTACTTCTTGGAACTTTTTTCTTACTTATGAGCAGAGCCCTGCATGCGCTCGATTTAGCGCGCCAAGCGCGTCTCTTTAAAATCAGATCGTCATACAAACTTTCAGCGCGCCGAGGCAACACGCTCTCCTTGAGATCGTGCCGATTTGAAACAAATCGCCGATTTGAAAAAAACGCGCCGCGCTATGAAAAACACGCCGCGCAATCAAAAACGCGACGCTCTCCACATAACCCGCCGATTTGAAGCTTGCGCGCTTCAAGTAGGAATCGCATGATATTGCATTACACCTTCATGAAACGAGAAAATATTTGAAGATCATTTTGATAAAATTATCACTAATTTATAGATAAGTATACATTTCCAGATTCTTCAGATTGAGAAGTTTCTTGATCTTGAATAAATCTTAGAATAAGAATTAATTAAAAAATTTATAAAAAAGTGCATCCCTTAAATTAAATTTAAATCCTTTTAAGTTGTAATAATCTTTGTAAATAGTTTTTTCTCCTCTTCTGTAGCTGTTACTTTGGTTTATAAGGATAAATGAACTTTGAATTAAGATTTATATAGCCAGTTGTATCAGCTCAGTCAAGCTGTGTTGTTTCGTAAATATAGTATTCCTTTCTAACATTAAAGTTGTATTTTCTAACTTTTTTTTATCATTTCTACACATTGAAATATTTCATAACTTTTAACTTAAGTATGATTGGACTTGTGCTTAGAATGAAAGTGATCAAGTCTATACCAAATTCTGATGTAAATAAATGAGAGTTATCTATACAGGTCCTAAAATTAGGACTACATATACTATCGTGAGGGATAATTTTCGCCGTGGATCAACTTTTACCAAAACTTAGCTAAAACGGGGATACAATTTACATGTGAACAATGATATCCCCAGATATTGATACTTAATTGCAGGAACGTGGTTTGGTTTCAACTTATAGCATGGACGTATATAAGGGGGGGTTAGGGGGTCCAGACACCCCCCTTAGCCTAGACCTAATGTCAGCCAAACAGAAAGGTTCCTGTCCCAAATATTAAAAGAATGAGTGAAAATACAACTTTTTCGGGTCCAATTTCAAAACATTTTCTGGGAGAGGACCCCCAGACCCCCCTGTTTTCCTTGAGGGCATGTATTAACCACAAAAATTCACATTTGCCGTACATTTTACTCAGAAGGGGAAACTATTAGAAACATTTTTTTGGGGGGGGCAGAACCCCTTCGAAACAGTCTAGTAACGGCTCCCTTGGTCCTGAGGTCTTACAGGTTCTGCCCCCCCCCCTAGTCAAAAGTTGAACCTATGCCTATGATATTCCATTTTGTCCCTCCTCATGATAAAGGTTAACCTAAGCCTTTATAACCCCTTGCTACGCTCAGAGCGAAATTCAAGGTATACAACCTCTCTTTCGAAACCTCAATTTTTCTCATAGAAAACGACCGACCAAAGCAAAGCTACTCCTTAATTTAATAAGGTATATAGGGGGGTTCGGGGGTCCTCCCCCAAAAATGTTTAAATTTTAGTATGCTAAAATGTCTTCTAAAGCTACTTTTTAGTGGGGTTTCAGGGAGCTTCGCGGGCCTCATGCGTCCCGCCAGTTGGAAAACCCTGTTTTAGTTAAACTTTCAGTGTCCACTGTGACCCTAAGTTTCTTGAACACCCCCCTTATAAAATCTATAGCTACGTCCGTGACTTATGGAGAAAAATACTATTTACAAAACGTTCGGCAAAAGCCCTATAGGTTATTATATAATTTGGTTGAAGACAAGTGGTTAATATATGATACCATAATCGTCTATTAATCCAGATCCTTAATTGAGCATGATCTTCTGATGTTTGATTATCTCAGAATTTTCCATAGAGAAACTATTTTTACCTGTTAAAACATTCTAAACAGTACTAGCTTACATATCCTTTAAAAATGTTAAATATATGCGCATAATTAAGTTTGTAAAAATTTATATTAGTGTTTACTTTGACTAAGAAATTAGAGTGGAACCCTTCATCAATCCTTTGACCACTTCAATCCCAAATTAACATAAAATATTAGATACACTGGTGTAAAATCATTTCGAGTTAAATATCTGACTATTGAGAGCTAACATTTACTGCACGTTGACGATTCAAGAAAAAGTCGCCGCGCTTTTCATAGCGCGCCGAATTTTTCTCAGCGCGGCGCTTTTTTACAAGCGCGCCGCTTTTTCACCAGCGCGCGCGATTCTAAAGAAAATCGCCGCGTAAACAGAAGCCTGCCGATTTTTTCACGACTTGATCAAAATCGTACGCGCAAAATCTTGAGGACGCGCTTTTTTTTTTAATGGCGAGTTAGACGCGCTATAGCGAGCGCGTGCAGGGGCAGGGCTCTGCTTATGAGTGATTTTTTGGGTCCAAGGGGGGCACTTTCCGGAGTCCACTGCTTTTCATTCTGTTCTCTAATTCTTTTCCTCAAGCCTCTTCTTTAGTTCTCTGTCCCTTTAACTTTCTCTCCTGTCAAATTTTTCTCTACTACTTTCCCTTATTATCTTTCTATTACTTTATTTTTATCTTACTTACTCTCTTTCTTTCATTTCTTATTTTCCTTCATTCGTTCTCATTTTTCCTCTTACTATTTTTTCTTATCCTTTCTTTTTCATCTTCATTCTCTCTTTACTCTCAAATCATTTTCTCACTTACATATGTCCCTTTTTCTCATTTTTCTTATTTCATCTTCCTTTCTCCTTCTCTACCTCTGCTCTATCTCTCCTTCTCTACCCTACCTTATTTCTACATCATTTTGGTATTTTTTTCTCTTATTTCCTCTTACTCTTATCGTCTTTATTCTCACATTTCTCTTTCATTCTCTGTCTCTCTCTCTCCTAGTTTCTCACCCTCTCTTCTTCTATCTCTATTATTATCTCTCTCATTCTTTGCTTTCTTTTCTCATACATTCCTAGCTCTCTTTTGCTGATCCCATCTCTTATTTTAACATTCTCTTTTTCTCACATTCTCTTTTTTTTCACATCTCTTACTCTTCTTACTTGCTTATTTATTCGTCCTTTTCTTACACTATCTACTTATATCCCTTCCCTCTCTTGTTCAATTCTCATATTATTGAATGAGATATCCGACATGAAATAATATGAAAGACAAAGAAACAATAGGTTGGCCACAATTTATGAAACACTACTTAACCAGCCTTCACATCGTATATACTGAAGCCCACTTAAAGCTCTAAACTAAATTCACCTAACTATAACTATTTTTCTCCTGAACCCCTCCCCATAAAACTAACTCACCACCTAACCAACCTCCATCCATCTCTAAAACCTCCATCACTCCTCAGAAGGAATCCTCTCCTATAATCCTCCCGAGTGTCCTCTCGAGGAGAGCATCTTTCCGCCCGAAGAGCCTGATTCCGCTGGACAGGTCCGCCCGTCGCTCGCATATATAGAAAGGGTTCCGACACTCGACAGGACCGCCGTGGGTGGCGGCGACAGTCGGCAGGGCTTTTGCGAAAGTTTGTTGCGAGAGAGTGTTTAATCAACCGATCGGAAGCGAACAGGGCGATCCTGTCGGTTTCTGAAAGGGATGGGCGAGACGGATTCGTGGTGGTAGTGGTTTTGTTGCGTATAAAAATGGGTGGTTCCTTAATAAAAGAATAGAGATTGTTTTCTTGTATAGTTGGACCCCCATGTATATTTTCAAATTTTTTTTAGAAACTATTATAACCATAGTAGGACAAAAATGTCGTGATTTCTTGTGATCCCCTCTACCCTGTTTTATCTTGTAATTTAACTATGACATCTTTTGTTAGACAATTATTCACAAGATGTAATTAAAATGGAAGGGTTTTTTTAACTGTAGTCTTAATATTATGAAGTACATAAAATTCATAACACACTAAAACTTTCATTAGGGATCCGTTCTTCAAGGTACTAATTTGATATCATATCTGCTTATGGTTATGTCTTCTTGGAAAACCAAAGTTGAATATTTGACAGTCCAGTATTCGAACCGCTCCGTCGGATTTAATTCATATATTTTCC
The DNA here is from genome assembly GCA_963680715.1 of Tetragnatha montana. Lineage (NCBI taxonomy): Eukaryota > Metazoa > Arthropoda > Arachnida > Araneae > Tetragnathidae > Tetragnatha > Tetragnatha montana. The sequence continues at coordinate 23,926,282 of OY796683.1, forward strand.
CAAGAAACCAAGGAAAATCTATGTTTTTTTTTTCAAAAATAAAAGAAGGAAAATGGAAGAAATGAAATATGAAATTTTCTACTATGATTATAAAGGGCGTAGAAATTGATTTTCCAAGCATTTATCCGCCGCTGTTATAAGCAGTAAATGATTAAAACGATAAAAAGCAGCTGTAATTTTTTTTTCTTCTGTACCTAATTATAAACTCCGATTAAATTTTTCCAGCTCTCTATAAATTTGACACTTCTTTTAAGTGTCCTTTTCTTAACGACTCATTTTTCTGGAAACGGAGAACGGTCGTTCACGAGAAGTTTCACTGATGTGCCCATTAAAAAAACTCTACAATAATGAGAAAAATTTATAAAAAAATTATCTTCTCTATCATTAACTGAACCAAAATTAGAATTTCCACTACATTTTTTTAACACAAGTAATTGTATTTTTCATCATCGCAAATAAAACTAAAAGCTCCTGACCCCGAAATGATTAAAACCCATTAATCGACACAAAAACATAAATAATACCTTAAAACATCCCCATTTACTAAATTAAGCAATTTTTTCAGCCCAATTTACAAAGTAATCCCTCTCCAACCCTACCAAACCAACCCTTCATGCACGGAGGCGGGTTCCGAAGCAAGCTATGAGGAATGACCCTGTCATACCTTAGCTCCACTCTATCCAATGGGCCTGGACATAAATGTATCTCGTCCACAATTCATGAATGCATTACAGGGTTAATCGAGCCCGAAATACTACAGGGTAAAAAATTACTCCTCTGCTTTTCGCACACGAAATCTCATTTCATTAACTCGGTGAAATTAATATGCTAATGCACTAATGAATGACCGTCGTTTTTTTGGCGTGTGGGGTAATTAGTGAAGAACATTAGCTCGTGGGGGGCTTTTGGATTATGTTACGTGAGCGTGTGTGAGGGATGGTGCGGTGAAAATGTTGGTAAATGGCTTTGTAAATAATCCGTATGCGTGTGTAGCGTGGATGAACATTGTTTTACACGCGTTGAATGCCGAACCTTGCGTTTTTATGAATTTATTCCAATAGAAGGTCACTATATTAAGGTGCCAATAGGATGTATTCCTGTTATTTGCAACTCCTTCGTCTAAGGAGATTTTTTTGTCCATTTTCTTTTAGAAAATGATTTAAGAAAAAGTACGAAGTGTATTGAGTTGCATATAAGAGCTTTATATTATATATAAAGAGTCATACATGTTCCTATTATGCAGTCTCCCTGCCCTGAACCTCTTTTGAAAACCTGAAAAGTTACTCTGGAAACTAAGGTTTTAGTTTCCTAAGAGTGACACCTTAAAAAGTTACGACTTCAGGGACTCCGTCTGTGGGCAATTATCCATTATTTTATAAGCAAAACTTGCAAAAGTAAAAAATATCATATTTCTTCCTTTTATCATCATCATTTTTACCATCTTGCTTTTGATTAAGGATTGAAAAGGGTTGGAAAATATTTTAAAACTTCTAATGCACTAAGTATTATGATACTTTTTTATTGTATTTTGTTCTGGAGTGTGTTTTTCTGAACTGTGATAACCTGTTATTTAAAAATCCTGATAACTTATGAACTAGGCTGCATCGCTATTCGTGCGATTCGTCCAAACTTATAGTGCATAAACGTAAAGCCCTTTAGTTTTTTTATGAAGGCGTATGTCAAAAAGTACATTAGATTATCCCTAAACATAAAAAGAAAGTTGAAATTTTTTAAACTTCAAATTCTAAAAATTCTTCCAAAAAAAGGGTGTCAAATAATCCTAAATACACAAAGTAGCCCTTAAAAACTAAGCCGAAAATACTTAGTAGTTAAATACTGTAATACATTTTACAGTTTTGGAAATTTTCAATAACATGCATATATGTGTTACGGGCAAAGTGATAAACCGGGCATTATTAATAATGCCCAAAGTTGAGGCGGGCAATGTGATAAATTCAATGGTATTTATCAATAAGTATGTATCACTTTGATGGGCACCGCCTGATGGGCCACTAAGCCCGGGCCGAATTTGATTGATTCAAATTCGATTGGGCATTATTAATAATGTCCGGATTTATCACATTGCCCGTAACATATGCATAAAAGTACTACGAATAAAACAATTAAGAACTATAAAAAAGTAATTTTTGTCAAATTACTCAAACAAGCCCCATCTAACGACATTCAGCCCTCCCCGACAAATTGAAAAGCGTGTCGGGGGCGATAAAAGCCCTCATCGCTGCCCCACTAGCATGCATTCTTTATCGATCAGGGGGCAATTGCCCCGGATTCTCTACGCCCCGGCGGGACAAGGGTCCCAGATGAGAGGACCTTTATGACTCCGGCAATAACCGTAAATATCGGACACCCCTGCACAAGGGACGTGATGCCAGAGTCGCATGGTGGGATGTCATGCCACTTTCGAGCTGTTGGGATTGTAGGTAAGTTGATCTTTTTGTTTAAGTAGTTTCTGAATTATTTTAGTTATTCATTAATGATAATATCTGTATTTTAATTTAAATTACTTCTCAACCAATGCTCATTACGTAGCACAAGTACGTACCCCCTTGAGTCAATAACAAAAAATTTTAATCCTCAATCAATTAATGAAAATGTTCTTATACTAATTACTTAAATCATTCATATTTAGATGTGTTTCTTATAAGTGCATATATGTAGATTTTCCTTTGTAAGTATCCTTTTACAAGTAAAAAAAAATATAGATTGACCTTACTTTAAATAATAAACTTTTAAAGCTTCAAACATTATCCAATAATCAAAATTATTTTATTAGAAAGAATTTATTCATAATAAAGGTGGTTATTGCTCCATTTTTCTAAATTTGTGATACTTTATTTTTTTTAAGTTTATAAATCTGAAGAAAAATCTGTATAAATAACAACTATCTACTTTTTTCAAATATTTCCGTAATATCATATAAAAAGTACTTGGTATTAGTTTATTACTTAAAGACCTTTCAAGTAAAGAATCAGAATTATGAGTAAAATCACCGAAAATAAGAAATGTAAAAAAAAATGTGTGATAAAATAGTGGTTATTTTTTTAAAGTAAAAAGGAGAAAAAAGAAGTTGAAAGAAGGAAAACTCATTATCCCTGTAATAAGTGTATGTATAAATTTAATTATTTTTGGAGATGAAAAGTGCACAATAAAATTACAGGAAATAAGAGATAAGCTTCTTGAAATTCTCCTAACAGGTTGTTTTGGGAAAGTGGATTCAAGATACCAAAAACTTTAACCAAATCTGGAGTATTCAATTTTTTCTTTAAAATAATTCCAGACCATTAATATTTTAAATAACAACCCTAATTCCCAACAAACATCCAATTTCCTCCGTACTTAATAATCTCAGTCAATCAAAACCACCTCGGGCTACAACTTTCCACAAAATTTCCACCTATAATCCCCTTCATTCAATACAGATTTAATTCCTTATCTGGAAGACAGGCAAAAAAAACGAGTTTAGCTGTTTTTACGGGCAATTCCGGACCATGTTTCTCCAAGAGAAGTTGGTCCTGTCTTGTCAGATTTCAGCCACTATTTATGTCGGCAGTTAACTCAGTAAGATCGCCTTGCCTTGATTACACACTAAAGTTTTTTTCCTCCTGAACTCGCATCCAATTTTATGGCACTTGATTTGTTGGCTTGGGTGAGGATTACAGGACACTGTCACGTCCAAATATTTGGTGTTGGCAAATGATTAGTGCTTTTTATACCGTCGTTGCCAATGGGGACGTTTACGGTTTTCCAAAGATGGCTCATTTCTGCAGGCATTGCAGTAAAAAATATCGGTCGGTGTTAGGAACGGTTCGCACTGACTCCTAGTTTGTTGTCGTGAATGTCTTTTTTATTGTTTGGGGCTTCGTTGATGGTAAAAAGAAAACCCATGAAGTTAAGACAACTACGGAGCCTGCACCATTATCAAATTTTCTTTAAATATATTGCGTAAGGTTAACGCATCTTGGGACCATTTAGGCAATGATACATTTTCCGGGGAATCGTATGCCGTGGATTTAAGATATTCCATTTAAATATTTCTCCCTCTGCTTCCCCTAAAAATGTATAATTAAACAGGGCCACGTATCATTAAATAGGTAAATTAATTTCAGGTCGTTGGAAGTTTTCATGATGTTATTTATTGTTTGCAAGTAATTAATAATGAATAAATTTTACCTTCCCTTTAAAAAAATACCTTAAGTGAATCCAACAATTTGAAAATATACATACTTTTTATGTCAAACAAATTAATAACTTTTTATGTAATGTAAAATTTTCTTATGTTTTTTTAATCTTCAAAGAGTGAATTTTTTTAAAGATACATTGATTTAATTCTTTGTAAAACTATTTTCTAAACATTACTATATGATTTTAAATTCGTGAATCTCGGTAATAAAAGCACAGGAAATCATTGTAAATTGAGCTGGAAGTTGTTTATTCTGCCATACGACCTTACTCCACGGGTGAAACATTGGATTGGAGGAGTTATCCCAAACCCAGACATACAGTGCCATCTATCGGATAAAGCAAACAAGATACCATGGATTTGCGTTCAAGAAATTATAGATTGAAGAATTGAAGATGCTTTTTATGAGTATTTTTTTATTTATTTATTCTATTTTGTGGGGAAAAAATAATCAATAGGTACTCGGACATAATTTAAAGACTATTTTTAACGATTTTAGCTAAATGACATTATCTGTTACACAATTAAATATAAATATTACTTTATCAAAGTCGTATTGTAATGGTACAATAAGTAAAAATACATTTTTTACAGTATTTTTAAGGTTTAAAATCTTTTATGAATAGAAATATTAACTGGAACAAAAAACAACACAATGCTATCTTTAGTTTCATAGAGTAACTGGTTTGATTTACCTATACATTGGTTTTCTATTCTTATGTAATCAAAACTTATTTTCAATAAACTTGAAAAACTTGATGAACTTCATTGAAAAGAAAAAATTAAATTTCATAAGTAGATATCCTAGAAAAATAATTTTTAGCTCCTAAGATATCAAATAAAATCTTTCTCTGCTTTATTTCTCCCCCGAAATAAAAATTGCTCAACTTCCATAACGGATTCACAAATTTTCATGCGAACCGCTTGAAAACATTTTCTTTTCACTTGAAAAAAAACTTACATGAACTTACATGTTATTGGAAGTCCTGGATTTTCAGAGAGAGAACAGAATTAGGACCCTCTTTTACTTCACACTTCTTTGCATGCAGCGATACCAAAATTGGCGCAGCATCATATTATTTTTAAGTACGTTTGTTAAAATTGAGTTAAATGTCATGACGCACCTTAAACGATGAATTGATAATGCTTTTCCATCATTGAGAATTAATTTCCTAATGCTTCAAAAATTATCATATTTTGTAAATTGATATTCCTCTGACATCAACCGATATTCTATCATCAATTTAATATTGTCACAATATCAGGCAATACCGGTTGTTATCGTGAGGATATTAGGGGTTACAAACCTCACCTAGCAATCTCATTGATTAAAAGGATGCTACTTCCCGTGTTATAAAAAAAAGACATAAGCTATCTCCCAAACACAGCAAAAACTTGCCAAATCTCGTTCAGAAGATTGAATCTTATCTGCCATGCCCGTAAATAACGCCCCCACCTGAGGACGCCATCTGCCCCGGCAGGGGACAAAAGCCACGTTGAGTCACCTTCGCCTGGCATAAAACACCACCCCCGCAAGGACAGAGGGATGTCACCAATTAGACCCCCGACGTAATTCGATTACTCGGGCCAAAAAGCGGAGGGATGTTTGTTTCGGGGGTAGGGTGATGGTTTTTTGAGGGGGTTATACTTGAGAGTGGATTGTCTTTTGAGAGAGATAGTGGGTTGGGAGTTGAAGAGAATGGGTTTGGGATATACAGAATGGCTTGTGTGCATGGTGAATGGAGTAATTGTGATTAACTGAATGATGTAAATTGCGTTTGTGCGAGTTGTATACTTTTGTGGTAATTTAGTGAGTGTGTTGAAAGCAAATTTTGTGTTAGAGAAGTAGTTTTGCTAACATCCTTCCTTTGTCCTTGATAGTTTACCATATGTTACTGATAAGTTTCAACAAAACCCTCTGAATTTTTTATTCAAATGTAAAATATGTTAAACATGTTTTTATTTATAAAATCCAGGTACTACTTGGATTTTTCATGGAATTGATTTAAAAACTGTCATATGTTTTTAACTAGGGTATTTATTCAAGAATTTGAGAGTTACTAATTAATAATGAAATAACCTGCCACCAAAGAACAATATTCATTACTATACCACAGCGTTTTAAATTCGTAAACGTTTCACCTCCAACTTACAACTGGAGGGTTCAGAATAGAAGTGAACCAAGTCCACTTTAGCTACTTTTGAGCTACAGAGGTTTAAAGTTCAAGCTACATAGGAAAATTAATGTTATCAGTTTTTAAAATTAAAATTTTTTGCGGATATTATCAGAACTAGGACTTGGTTCTTTATTGTACTGAAATTTTACATAGTTGGAGCATGTTATAGCGTTGCCAACTCAAAAATGACAAAAAGTGGACTTGGTCCACTTTTATTCTGAGCCCTCCAACTAATTCTTAAACAAAAAAATTGTATTAATGGCCGTTCCATCAATCTTATCAAAAGCCAAATCTAATAAGTCAAAGGTTATGATGATAAACACGATAAAAATAATTTTTTACATCCAATCGGTTTGGCAGACATTTTTTTAGAAACAGTTTTTCCAACTTAAAAAAATAACAAAACAATCGCAAACTAATCCTAAACATCCTCGCAACACCTTTAAAAATAAAATCCCTTCTTTTCGTTAAAATACATCTAAACCCCACCATCACCTACATCTGATACATCCATTCTCAACAGTAGTTTCCCCCTCATTCACATTTCTCACCCGCGAATGAAACGTAATCTTCAACCCCTCTTCTAAATAATTCACCAGATCGAAAGCGGAACTTGATTTAGTATTCATAATTCAATCATACCAGGGTCGGAATCACGATTTCATTATTTAATCCTCCATTCCGCTACATGGACGTAGAAGAGATTCTCTCTGAAATACTCAACACATCAAAAGGTTTATAAAATCACCAGAACTAGTTCTTTCTCGTGTATTAGATGGTACGTCAGCTAATTTTTGTGGTTGGGGAATCATTTTCTTAATGTTTGTCCTATCATTATCTTTTTTAATTGCACAGTATTCAATGATATAAATATAAATGGAACTTTATCTGGCATTTCAACCCTCCAATAAAAAGTTTGAAAATACTTTTCATTTAATTTTCAATTAAAAAATCGATTACATTAAAAAAGTTTAAAAATAAGCATTTGCAAAATAATACCTAATTTATGTTCTGCTCAAAACCGTGAATGCACTTTCTTACTATAGTAATATCAGTTTTCACTCAATATAGAGTGTTTTCAGGTGACGTCACAACCGGTTATTTTCTTTTAACTGTGTACCTTCTGTAGGGCTTTTAACTGTATCTAAGGCCGTTGTTTATCTGTTGCTAAGGCGGTTTGTAGGTATGGGGTCACGTGATTACAAATGCTCCAATAGAAAAATTCAACGGCCAGTCATTTTCTGTAACTGTTAACCTCTGTAGGGCAAAAAACTGTAACATCTTCTGTTGCTAAGGCCGTTGTTAGGTCCGAGTCACGTGATTGAAAATGCTCTATTTTAGTTATGATTTCCAACAATATTATTTCTTTTTGTGTAACAAACAAATTACTTTTGTGTAAATATAATTTAATTATGGTACCTGTTTCCTTTCTTTCTTTTTTTACTTTTCATAAAGTATTAAAATGTTGTTCGGCAAGAGTTTTATGTTTTTTCTGTACTAAATAATACTTTGAACCCAGAGAATAACTTTTATTATGTTTTGAATACCAAAACATTTGTTTAAAGACTGATATATATTGTGCATTCTAAATGTCAATCTGCAATTTTAAAAAAAAATAAATTAGAAGAAGGTATGATGTAGAGTAAGTTAGGGGTAACAAGTAAAAAATATGACTTCTATATTTAATCAAAGAGAAAGATTCTGGTCTGGTTCAATAAATTAGGACCTTAATATTTCATGTCTTTAAAAAACATCTTTCTTGGATACCAACCAAAAGCCTTTCCATGCCTTCCAATTACTTCATTATCCACAAAACAGCCCATACCCATTAAAAAATCTTTCAGAAACAAATGCCTGAACTGATTAATTACTCTTTTTCCACAGAGCTGAGCCAAGTTTATCCTTAATAAGTTCCAAAACCTATCAAAAAGCGAGGTAAGAACTAATAACTAAAAAAAAAGAAGCGACGAAATGAGAAAAAAAAGCGTTCATTGTTCATTGCTCCCAAAAATTCCACTCATTTCCATTGTTCGTGGTTGCCTTATTTGCTCCTTCTTGATTAGAAGCAAAAATCTTCGGACAATAAAGCCGGTATTTTCTCCCGGCTTTTGGTAATTATTTCGACGAAAAATTGAATGAAATAATGGAGTAGGAAGCGGTGTCAGGTAGGGATATTCAGCTGCTGTGGCATTG
>OY796683.1:23937352-23949259 GCA_963680715.1 Tetragnatha montana
ATTTTATGACTTGTGTGAACGTTTTATTTGGAGGGTTTAAAGAGCATTATTTTAGCATATAAGTTTTTCTGAGGCGGCAGAGAGGTTAAAAGATATAAAACATGAACATTTGTAGCAGGAAGGTAGATATTGAGGGAGTAATTTCTCCCCTTAATTTGTGAAAAAAAAATCATTATACAAGAATACTGTTTAGTCAAGAAAATGTATTGCTATCAAGAAGCATATCATTGCGTATCTGAGGAAAGGTGATAGCAGCCATTCCCAATTCTAACACAGAACAAACACAGTGTGTGCCCTATCTAATATATCCCTCCCATCCTAAATAAATCGGCCCTAAGGTAGAAAAAAAGGGTGATATGGGTTACCCTTTTTTTTTTTGGTAACCGATCAAAAGACCATGGTCCGTGTGATCAAGTGTCGCGGGCTTTGATGTCCGCTTACCGCGTATGTGGGAAGCCCTTTCGCTTGGGTGGGCGGAGGTTTCAGTTTGGGTCTTGGTATCGTTTAATTTGTGTCACTCCACGTATTGGGTTATGTGTGAGGGAATAAATTTGATGAGAGGATCAGTGGAGCGTAGTTCCTTGTTGGGGCCTTTGAGGGATTGTTTTGGTACCTAGTCAGGAATTATTTGGGAATTGCCTGGTTTGAAGAATAGAATTTCTGAGGGGGAAATTTAAATTATGTGGAATTCAATCACAATCAATTTAATCTTTTGAGGTGACTACCTACATTTCAAATAATCAGCAACTTTATCTTTTTATAAGACCATTGAGAAATTAGCCTTATTCGGATAGTTCTATAATATGTGGAATTTTATTTTTCTTCTCTCTTTTCTGTGGAACTGAATATATTTGTCCCGAGGTTTTTTTTTTTTTTTTTTTTGTGGATTTTCTCCCCTTTAATGGTATTTCCTTTATATTAATAAATTGTTCACAGAAATACTCTCACACTTTAACAAAACCTGTTTAGGATTCAGGTATTGAAAGGAAAGGTCTTAGGAAAGATTAGGAAACAATTATTAAAACAATTAAAAAACTGAAACTGATAATAATCTCTTTGAGAGAAATAAGGGCCTTCTAGCGGAAGTAGATAGTACTATAAATTTGGTTATGGATGCATTAAAATTAAAATTATCGAATGCCAACTGGGATGCCAACATCCTTAGAAATATTTTTAAAACATCAATGAGTAGGAATATTATCTTCTATACTCCTATACTCCCTACACTAAATGTTTTTATTTTTCTTCGAAAATCAAGTTTTTGATTAAAAATAACTTGATTCATCGAAAGTAAAAGACGGGGGGGAAGCAAGTCAGCTAATGTATGTTTTTGAAGCAATGTAAAATCCTTCTTATAGATCAGATGAAACAGAAGCCACAAATAACAAATAAAAACTCCTTTTTTGTCTTACAACTCAAAAATTCAACATAATATAATTTTACCTATGAAGGTCATACTTCTGCTCCATTTCTGTTCCATATTCGTTGTTCAATTATTACCTGATCATTTTAACTAGTTAACTGTTTTTGGAGAAATTATATATCTTATCATTTCATTTTAAGAACACTTTTAGGTAATTTTATTCACAACTGGAGTTTATACTTTGCTTAATAATCAATATTATGTTTACGCCAAGTTTAAGTACAACTGTTGCAATACAGTTACAGATATTAATACAAAACTTCGTTTTCCTATTAAAATTTAATCAAATATTTTGAAAGATAATCTCTTGAAATGATGTTAGTTAATGAATTTTAAAATTTTTGTTGTTGGAATTGTAAATACTGGTTACCTTTATATCCAAGCTTGCACCATCCAAATAAACATATAACGATTTGTATTCTTCATTATCATTTTTCAGATTCTGCATACAATTTGAATTGAAAATACGAATAATTGTTTGGTGAATATTTCAAGCATTATTGAAATATAACAGACCCATAAAACTATTTAATAACTAGATTCCCATCCCCCCTATGCTCTGAATATTTAAACGGTAATTTCATAACTCTGGTTATCAATTTATTAAACACATCCAGCTGGTATGTATAAATATATTTAAAAAATTAAAGTACCGAAGTTAAAATGCGATGGGAAAAATTATTCTAAAAGTCAAACAACTTTGTATATTCTATAAATATGTTACAAAATAGAAATATCATAGAAAAGAGATGAAGATAAAAAAAAATTAACGCATATTTCGAATCAGATTAATCGATTCTCAATAATAATGTAAAATATCATGACTCGATTTTTTAATCAATTACGATCTTTTATCGATATTTTAGGATAATAAGTATTTCTTGATACGTATTTTATATTGTTATGAATCAGTCAGTCTCTAATGAACTACAAAGAGAGAGAAAGGGTTAATTTTCTTAAAATGTTTTCATTAAAAACCTAAATCTTGTAACTCAATTAAAAAAAACTAACCATCCCTCCCCCACGAAAAATATTTTCAATACATTTATATAAATTTATTAGTGGGAAACACTTTTTTGTTTCGTTAGGATCAACCAAGCTCTTTGCTAAATATGTGTAGCAAAATTTGTGTGAAGGTAAAAAGAAGCTGGATTGAACAATCCCATTTATTCGGTGGTTTCACTTTGACTTCTTAATTTTTATAGTAAAGTTGATTTCCAAAATTATAAATTCAAAGAGGAAGAATATTTGTATGGTGTATACCATTAAAACCTCTAATGATGTAACTAAAGAATTTTTATGAAACGATGATCTCAAACACCTAAGGGAGTGCTAGAATAAATACATACAGAAGGCCTAATTATAAAACGCATATGGTAATCAATTTCTGGGTGATAAAATCTGGAATTTAAGCGCATATCAACTTCAGCGTAAAAAACACCTTATTGTAACACAACACCAACTGCACACCGCATTCAATACCCATTCTTAAAAAAAAAAACAAAGTTCACCACAATATAAAAAAAATCGAAGATATAAACTGATGTACAATGACAGTCCACCGGTGAAACTCACCGGCATGGAAGTAACCCAAACAAATGTAACTATATGTGCCGTAAACGCGCGACATATCATCAAAACGTTGAGTTTTTACCGTAGAGGTAATTATGTACAGAAGGCACTTTGATATTTAACCCTGAGTGACAAAAGGTGAGGGTGGCAAAAAGTAGTCCGTAATAAGAGAAGTTTTCCACAGACAAATCCCACTCTCACTACCAAAGGATCGGGGAATAGGTACTATCTAGTAACTCTTATCTGCATACAAAAAAGTAATAAGGAATCATTCAATAAAGGCATCATTTTCTTATTTGTGATTATTTTTTTTCAACTCGAACAAGTTAGAGTACCAGTAAGACTAAATTACCATCTTTCATGGACCACCCTTATCATGTATCATTTAAAAATGTTCATTTAGATGAAAATCATTATAGTTCATTATTTATTTACAATGTTTAAAAATTTAAGAAAAATTTGTGATTTTCAGAAATTTGTTGAAATTTCAGAAAATTTGGATTCATTCAAAATGTCGTTTACTGAACGTAACTAGTAGCGGTGAAGAGAAAGAAAAGAAGGGAATAAAATAAAATATGTAGAGGCTTATATTGTACAAAGTTTTTAGGTTTAAGTAACAACCAATATTCTTCTAGGGCTGAATTCTTGGATTTCCACTACAGTTATCAAGGTAGAAAGTTAAGTTAGATAGGTTTAGCAATTGGACTTCTAAAAGCGTTTGATGAACTGGTTTCTTGAAGAGACAGATGTGTTCTCTTTTGGTTAGAAAAAACTTTTCGTTTTGATTATGACGACCCGATTCCTTCAATTTTAAAATACCAGTGTATACTCAGTTTCAAACAATTAAGTAGTCACCACTCAAATTATATTTATTTTTATTTTATTTTCAGGCATTTTAAAAAACGCTTTCCTAATCAAATTGAAGTTTCGTCTATAATTTAAAACCGCGAGTCGCCACGATGCGGCGTCGCGAAATCATAATGGTCAAAGGGAATCGTAGATTCATCAAACTTCGGTTCAATTCTGTTTGAATGAGGGCATAGATTTGACAAATGTTGATATTGTCAGAGGAATGCTGGATATGTTATCCATCTGAAACAGATTTACTCAAAGATGAGCACGTGACGTGATGTATCATTTTTGTTTACCTGTATATTTTTTTTTCCGAAATGAGTTTATACATACGTTTCAAACTTGAGTAAATTTGATTCGGAATCAGTCAAATTACTTGACATACTCCAGCTTGAGTTTTTTCACTCAGTTTTGAAAATGTCGTTTCAAAGAATGCTGATATTCAAAGCGCACTCTTTACATACTACTTCTACGAGTTTTCCTATCCCCAGGCCAAGTGAACAAAAAAAAAAGTCAGGTGTGACCCTAATAACGAACCAAGAAGAAGGAAACGAAGCTGCATGTTCAGGGTCGCCCTAATAAGACATTTTGGATGCAAACCTCTTGCACGTTTAGTCCTGATAAGTGTCATCAAGGCATCCCATGTCCACTGTCACTTACGTTGACAGAGCGAATAAGATAGGGCAGGGCAGAAAAAAACTTGCAATGATAAGGATGGTGGGCAGTGTGTGTTAACTGCGTCATGTAGCGGCAGTTTGCTGGGCGGAGGATTCGCTGTTTCGGTTGGTGGTAATAAGTTGGGGGCAAAAACTGCCGAATTTTATCTCGATTTCGTGTGAAGACTTTCTTTTTTTTTGCCCCCGTTTTTACCTCTGGCGGTGCTTTTTGTTCTGGCCGGTGGTGGGGAACCCTGGGAGGTTTGTTCGAAGGTTGGCATAAGTGGAATTGAAAGTGTGGTAGAAGTTTTACATGGATAATAATTTGTTATTTATGCAATAGTGCTTTTTATTTTCGTTTAGATTTTAGCAGTTTATGGCGTAACATACTGAAATTCAGTATATTCTGAGACAAGACTCTTCAGTGGGGTCTCTAATAATTTTGGGTGATATCCCAGTTTAATACATATTTTAAAAATTTAATTTAACACATTTAAAGGTAAGGATAGTTTGTAATCGTTGTGGGATCATATATAGCCTCTCCACATCACCAATACAATAATTTCGGGGGGATATCCCAGTTCAAGACATACTTAATTTAAAAATTTAATTTAACACATTTAAAGGATAATTTGTAAATGTTAGTGGGGTCATATAGCCTCCCCACATCACCAATACAATAATTTCGGGGGATATCCCAGTTCAAGACATAATTTAAAAATTTAATTTAACACATTTAAAGGATAATTTGGAAATGTTTTTAGGGTCATTGCGGAAGTCTAAAAGTTTTGGCGCTAGCTTCCAAGTAAAATTACCCCATTTGCAGTTCCGTCGTTCATCCTCCGGAGAAGCAGAATGATATCTAATATCAAATGTTTGATACTACAAACATTTAGATAAATGTTACAGACATTACAGATAAATGTCAAGTTGCCAAATGTTTTTATTTCTTATTTGTATTTGTATTTGTTTTTTTTTTTTTTTTTGAATGTATGTTTCCTTGCTTTTTTCTCTCAAATGACTGTTTTTGTCTCTAACGTTTTCAAAGTTTTTGTATTTTTTACCTTGTTTTTTTTATAAATATTAATTAAAATAGTAATTTTATGTTTCACTAGGAAGGGCTAGGCCTCCTTAGTGAGCAATATTTGTATTTGTGTTGTTTTTTGTATTTCTTTTTTTTTTCTTTGTTAATAATAATAAATGTATAACTTTTGAATAACTTTGTGGTACCGCAAACTGTTTAATATTGACTGAGATCATTGCATCTTCGTGAATTATAAAATTAAGCTACCTAAATATTATTTCGTTGAAATGTCATAAAATATCAAGCCAGAATTTTTTACTCGTTCAAAACTGATGATACATTTGCAAGAATTAACATACCTAAGACTTATACTTTTCTAGACTTTGTCTGGAAGTGGGCTGAGATCCCCTTCAAAAAAATTTTGTTGCCGTGGATTTTCAATTGAGTGAATGAAGTTATTTTCTCTCATTATGATCATAAATTACCATTTTATCATGAAAATAAGGAGATTTAGTTGAAATTGATCGAATTGAGATATTTTATTAAAAGATGGAAAAGGGTTTATTTAAAAAAATTAATACCCTCCTATAATAAAATTTTAAAGATTTACAACCCTCACAGTTCCATGGCTTAAAGTTTGCTACGAACATCGACCGAAAGTCTCTTCCACTTCCCAAAAAACAAGCACCACCTCCCCCGAATCAATTATTTGTCACCTGTCAACCACCTCAAAGAGCGGCATCCCTCCCCATCACGAAAGAACACCCAAAAAGAGACCCAGAAGTGTCAAAAGTCCCTACACCGCCTCATCCCTATCAAACGTCGCGTTGTCACTCGCCAACTCCTGCTACTCGCAAACTCTTATCTGCGGGTCAAACGAGCGTCGGTGAGAGAAGAAACGGAATAATGTTGAACGAGGGTAATTAAACCCAAGCTCTATCTCGGGATAGCGGCAGATAGCGGAATTGGGAGTTCGTTGGTGGCTGTTCTCACGGAGGGTCTGCGTGGGTCACGTCTTTAATGAGTATGCAGATCGGAGGGAGATATTGTGACCACACATCTCTCTAATATATGAAATGTTGTGATGCCGCGAAAAAAAATTTATAATTTTTTTTTGGATGAAATTCAGATTAAAGGTTAATTTACAAACTTTTAGATACACAGAAGCCCATTATAGTCCAATGGATATAAGATAAATTTGTAGAAAAGGGCTAGTGTTCGAGATGACAGGCTTATGCTCTGGTTATTCTGTCTCATAAAACAAGGGGGTATCTTAAAGGAGTACCTAGCTCGTTAGACCTTTAAACTCCAGTATAACCGACCTCACTGTGGGGGTGAGGCCATGAGCAGAGCTGTAACAGAACGTGTAACTGAAAGCCACAGTCAGTTGAGGCAAAGCCCCTTGTTTCCGCAAGTTAGGTTGGTCCTCATTTTATCAACCCCGGAGGGATGAAAGGCTGAAAATGCCTTGCTCAACCTGGGTACAGAACTTGGGTCTGGGGGGGGGGGTAAAGAGGTACACTACCACTACACCAATGGGCTTCCATGTCTCATAACTTCTAGAATGACATTTGTTAGTTAGAAATAGCAAGCTTTACATTCCAGTAAACTCTAAAATCCTAACGTTGTGCATTCACTACAATCTACAAGCTTGGTACCACGACATCAGCCAAGCATAGGCCAATTTGTTCGAGGGTCTGGAGGGTGCAATGCCTCCAGACCTTTTCAGGATATTTCCTTTTTTCGGTAAAGGATGTTTTCAATGCAATCAGGAAAAGAATGTGCTCACAAAGTCTATAATTTCCCCTCAGGGTTCTCCTCCAAAATCCACTCCTACAACCATGCCAGGTAATGACAGGCAAGAAAGGTAAAGTGTAAATCTGGCTATACCTTCAGCTTCAACCCCTGAATTTTTGTTATTTATTTATTTACAAATGTCAACAATTTGGCAACTTAACCATTAGCCATCTTGCTTTTCAAAACTTTTGAACCACAGATGGGTTACCACAGATATATAGATGCTAGATAGAACGAGATATGTCAGTGCATATACATCTCGTTTCCAGTGTTCATAGGTTGTCTAGAAATTACATTAAGAACTCTTAGAAAGCAAGTGTTGTTACGTGAACTGAAGTCCAGACCTGAAGAAATAAGCACTGGGAACCTCTATTTTCTTAAAAACCCTTTTGTCTCCCCCTTGGAAACATTGACCTGGTATAAATACGGCGAGTTTACTTGACCTGTCTCAAGCATACCGCAATGAATGTATAGTTTGTCTTTCTTCGGAAGGCGGCTGAGATTTGCGGAATCTTGTATTGTGGAAGGCTATCTTAGCCACCTTCCGAAGAAAGACAAGCTTTAAATCCCACAAAAATAAAACTACAGAGAACGTTCACCCTGTATCAATCCCATGACAAATCACTCCCCAAAACCGTTATGATATACACTTCCCACCACTTCCTTTTTGTCACCCATTGTCACATCATCCACACATGACAGCGAAGACCCGATTCCACAATGTCGAGTCGTCACCTGAGGGTGGAGACCACATCTGTTCGAACACGACAGGTGATGCTGACGAAAGAACATCATCTCTCCACCAACCACCTTCATCTCGGATTCCGAACACGTATCATTGGTAAAAGGATGGGCGTCGGTTTGGGTCGTAAATAACACGGCAATCGCTGTTATTTGGTTATTAGAAAAGTCCAAATGAGAGCACCATCGGGAATGAATGGGATTAATTCGATATTAGTCATGATGAAGAGACAATGAAGAATCATCGTGGGGAAGGGGGTTGTTATATTATGGAACTACCTCGAATACTGATGGGAGTGTTTCGATGTTGGGAGGATTCCTAATTATAACGTGACAGATTTCTGGGGAATGGCATCATGTTTAAGGGGTGTAATTATGGTTATTTGAATTCAAACAATATCAGGTAATGAAATTTAATCGGGTAATATAGGATGTTGACATGGCAAGTATAAATGTTGTGGTTTGCTCGTGGGAAAAATTCTGTAGTTTGTTCTTTTGTCTTAAGTACATGGAGTTTGCAAATTGTGTGAGGAGAATGTATACGGTTCAGGTAATCACAAATGCGATTGATCTTTTTATTACATAAAGGGATTTTAATGCAAAGGGTTGTTTGTCTTCCTCTATTTTTTACATTTTTGGCCTGATATGAAATACTCTTACTTGATTGATAGTTTTCGAAGAACCTGTTGTCAAAGAAATTTTTTTTCTTTTTTTAAACAGTATTTGGATCCGACTGAGATAATAAATAGAAATCTTAAATGACGCACATTTTTGTTCTTTTTCTTCTAGAGTTAAGTTCTGACACTTCTTCTATCCGGTTTTCATTTTGGACAATCTGTAGGGTTTTAATTACCTTCCTTGAATTAGATTGATTTTAGAGTGTTTGTGCTTAAATACAACAAGGCATATCACAGCTCCAAAACCTGATTTATTACGAAATATTTTTCAGAACTCATTTTATCTAGAGCATGTTTACACTTCCAAAAGTGTTAACATGCCCCCTGGTATGTAAGGGGTACGTGCCCCCTGGATCTCCCCCTGGTAATATATCCCGTGTCCACGAAAGAAATTCACTGTCAACGTTCTCTGGAAAAGAAGCCCTCTATTTCATTATGGTAACGAAATCACTATTCCAAGAGTTAATAACGCATCAAATTTCCGGAATCTAATAAAATATACATCTAAAACAATTACTACCCCACCCCAGTTCCATTCACAGAAACACTTCCCATCACCACCAGACACCATCTGGCGGCGTGTGTGCCGCCCTAACAAGGGTATTCAACCTCCAATACAACAAAACTGTTTCCATTCATTCATTCAAGAAATACCTCCGCCGCCGGAGCCCGAATTATGAATGGAGAACGCGTCCACTCGGCGACAGCTTGCAAACGCAACAAGACTGCTCCAAATTACTGCAGTTGGTGGGAACGCGGAGTCTTCAGTCGTAAAGAAGAAATCTCGTACCTGTCTTCAGGGGGGTGGCGACGGCGTTTTTGGAACACTGATGTGTTTGTTCTTCGGGGTCTAATAAACTCTTAGGATGGTAATGAGATCGGTGGGGAGGCAGACTCCTTTTCCTGTTCCCCCGCTCTTTGTACCTGCTGGGAGAGGGATGGTGTTTCCGCTTGTGTCGCTTTTGACGTCATTATTGGATGTAAATGGGTGTAGTTTTCTGATCAGGAATGTCACATACCCAAGCAACACATAAGCTCAAGATTCGACCAATTTTCGTCAAGTATTTCCAAATTTCCTTTGCTTCTTGTTGCAGTTACGTAAACTTGACGTACTTGGTATGAGCTGTGCTACTAGGGTAGGCCAGCAGGGTTCCAAGGGGAGGGCATTTTTTGAGGATCACATCTACCTTTGAACGCAACTATACAAAATGTTGCTATTTTTTTCTATAAAGATCTCTCCAGATCCCCCCATGAAATTTCTTCCCCAGAAAATTGTAGGGATTTTGACAATAAATAACTCTTTTTTGATCAGCACAAGCACTTCATGAAAGAAAAATAAATTTTGAACAATCTGAGGGAAAAGTAAACACCCCTAGGCTTAAAAAAGGGGCATAAATGACTGAAAAATTGTTGGTCTTTCAGAATTTACTTTCTTCTTTCTCCTTTTTACGCATTTTCTCTCTTTTTCCCTTCTTTCCCTTTCTTTTTCAGCCCAATACCCCCCCCCCTTTGAATCCGCGCCTGTACTAGGGATACAGTTATATCATCAATATGCATATATTCAAATATCATCTCCTTCCTAAATTTTTGCGGTTTTATGAAGTAAATGGCCTTTTTCTTGCAAATTATTTGGCGTAGCGAGAGGGAGTTTCTGTCCTTGAATGTCACCCTTACTACAGCATGGTTGAAAAAGCGAAAAAAGATGATACTCTCTAGAACTCCCGATAAGCTTGATGTTATTAGAAGGCTTAATATCAGAAACAAACCTTTTAACTTTCCAACGTTTCAAAATAAATTTCGAAAATTTCTCTAAAAAGTATTGCAGTATTTTATTCCAAAAATAGGGAAGAACTGATTTTTTAAAAACATTTTACAGAACTTTGGTTTTGAGTCAAAAACTCCATTTTAAAAACATTCGAGAAAACTTAATAAAAATTCCTTTTACTTCTAATAGCACCCAAATTTCGCTCTGAAGAAATTTTGTTCCATTAATTATTTGTATTAAAATTACACATATTATTTTATATTGATACTAAATGTAAAGAGTGTATATTTTATGTTAAAGATAAAAAGGTTACAACTAAGTAAATAGAAAGTGGTACTGAGCATTTTTATGATATCGTAATAATGCAATATTCTATCAGAGGTCTTTGGCGTGAAAGTAACGCTGAAAATAAAAAATCATGAAAGAGTTTAAGTTAGTTTGCCTAAAAATGTTGGAAAATTTTCAAATGGTATGTCTAAAATAAAGTCAAAGAATTATAGACTGTGTGTTAATAAAACAATACTGAGTTGAGTGGAGTTGCTCCTGACTCCTGATTCTAAACACTTAAACACAGAAAAAGAATATATTTTTCACAAAAAAAACTAATTTTTATAAATGTATGAAATAAATGCATTGTTTTGAAGAAGGTTATACTTTCTATTTTGCATACAAAAACAACCAGTTCATTTTCTTGAAGGAGTAAAAATAGTTGGCAAAAAATTCTGTGACTTCTTTTACTTTTTAATGAAAATGAATTGAAGGCAATTGCGTATGAAATGTTACGAATGTTTTAATTGCGTATAACCTCAGAAATACGTAGTTTGGAAAAACTATTCAGAGTAACTTCATAGTACTTTTTTTTCCAAAAATCGCAGTAAAAATTAACAAGTTATTTAAAAACGGTAGACTCCTCATTAGCTATCTCTCAAGAAATTGAAGAGCATTTTTTACTTCAGCGTTCTTTCAGTCTGTGTTTGGAAGGAAAAACAGTTATGTTTTGGGTAGTTAGTGAAAAAACGGTTGGATTGAACCCATTCTGAGTTCATGTTTCCAATTTTTAATAAAGGAAACAGCAAATGCCGGAGTGTAAAGTTGCTTGCTTTAGTTTTAAATTATTCGTTTTTAAATTATCGTTATTTCATTTTCAGGGGTTTTTTAATGATTTGGGGGTAGAGGAGGATCGTTCAATCCCTAAACACACTCATGATTTTAGATATTGTAAATTGTTAAGGCCTAGTTATTACAACATTTGCATTAAAATCTGAAAAAGCCACTTTTGAAACTTTTTTTTAAATAATTTCCCAGATCATCATTATTAATAATTTAAATCAATTTTTAAAGAAATAGTAATTCCTTTTGAAAGGACTATTGATGTACTACTATTATTCGATTTAAAGCAA